>CAUYPK010097298.1:0-14426 GCA_963574355.1 Loris lydekkerianus | reverse complement strand
ACCCATTATTAGTTTCCGTCCTTCCTTCCTTCCTTCCTTCCTTCCTTCCTTCCTTCCTTCCTTCCTTCCTTCCTTCCCTCCCTCCCTCCCTCCCTTCCTTCCTTTTCTGTTTTCTCTTTGATGGTTAAAAATGAATGCCTGGTGGCAAGAAGTTGGAACAGTTAGGCAAATGGGTTTGTCCTGTTGGCTCTCAGATTCTCAGCCATGACATAAATGTGGTCGTACCGGCCAGGTCCACTCACCTGAAGCTGGGACTTTACTGCTAGCTCCTGGTAAGATGGGGACTGGGAATCAGCAAGCTCTGCCTTGAACAGCTGGTTCACCAGAGAGATGCTCAGCTCCACCTTCTGCTCCAGAGGGCCCTCAGACACAGTGAATTCTCTTTCTTCTTTCTGAGTAAAAAAAAAAAAAAAAGGTGGGGGAGTTCTATTTGTACAAACCACAAACAAATGGCTATATTATATAACCTATATTGATATTATCTCAAGGAGTGAATCATAAAGGTTCAAGTGCTTTTTCAATAAAAGCACTATCAACTAGAAGTGGCCTCTGAATTTCAGTGAGAGACGAAGTATCAGAGCTGCAATGAACAGTCTGTCCTTTTATGACTGTGTCATTTTCATGAAAGCACATTTTTACTCAGACAGGTGACAAGTGCTCCTCTTTGCCTTAGAACATGATTTATTTTTCCAGCTTGACGTACAGGATTTTGATCAGTTTGATTTCTATCTGTCGTATTCATGCCGGGTAAGATTGAGAACAAAGCCTTCACTCTTGCTGTCAACAGGGGATTCTACTGCAGTGGGGAAAGACCTCAGTAACCGATGGATCGACCCATTCATTCTCATACTTGGTGAACACTAACTACAGAAGATATAAGGGCCAGTTAAATACCGGGGGGAAGGGCCCCTGCCCTCCAGAGCTTATATTAAGTTGTTTCTTATAATTCTTCCCACTTTCTCCTAGTCCTCAATCTACTTTTTCCCCTCTCTGTTCCTAGAAGAAGTGAGAATACTGTGAATAGGACAAAGCCACTGACTCTTAATTACAGTGATAAAAATACAGCACTGATATTGCCGAGTGGCCAGCTCATCCATTCTCTTTTCTTATTTTGCTAAACGAACAAAACCAGGCATGTGAAGAGCTAGGTTCTACCCTCGGAACTTACTGTTGTGTCACTGAAGAATGTGTCATCAGGAGTGAGAGGGAAGGGCTTGAATGAGACATCGGCAGCATCTATGGAAATTAAAAAAAAATTACAGACACAAAAATGAGACTGGAGAAGCTTAAATTAGAACAAGGGCAAAATCCCATATGCTTTTTCTGTCATTCTTCAATTTACAGATGTTTGGTGGATTCTAAACTCGCATTTTTAAGATCACATAAATATGTCCTTGAAAAAAATATGACTCATACTTTGTAAAAATCTTAGTTAAATTCTTCTTTCTACTTCTTTAGGACCCAAGTTTTGTGCTACCCTAGACGCGTTCCAGTCTCATGCATTTGCCTGATGAGATACCATTAATTTTTCTTTCTGAGACTATATAAAAGATGTGTAGATAGCTATTTACCTTGAACGTGTTCTTCTGAGAAAAGTTTTCTTAGGACACTTCCTAAGTCTTTAAAATTTAGATTGCTTTAGCAATCATTGAGGCATAGGATTTTAATCAGAAATTCCAGGAGACGAGAGAACATAAAGTTGCTGTTAGTTTCACTCCTTTTAGAACAGACCACTACAAGCCATGCCAGATATGTGACAAATGTCTGGATGCATTTAAGGATCTCCATAGAATGGAAATCTAAGATTTTTTCATGTTTTAAAAAAAAGGCATCATTGTATCACGAGAAGAAATGCATTTGTATTTATAAGTTATTATTTTTAAAATGCTCAGGGAAAATAGTGTTATAGTTAATTGGCTTATGTTTAGGAGGAAGTAGCTTTCCATTTCAATCTTAATTGGGCAAACACATAGAATGCATTACTATATATTTGTGTTTAGAAAACAGAATATGTCCCCAAATGAATTTCTCTCTCCTCGCTTTCTGAAGAGTATGTGATGTCTGGGAATCAGCAGTCACAAGGGGGTCCCTTGTAACTGTGCGGTTCTGGGAAGTCATTGTACTGGGTGTGGAATTGTGGTTCCTAGTAATGGGGGTGCATGAGGGTGGTTACCAGAATCATCTGGGGAAGGCTTTTCTTTTTTTGCCTAATAAAATACATATCAAAATCTCAAAGGATGTGGTCCCTATCATCTTCCCCTTCAGCTTTAGCTGAAACACCTGCTATAAGCATTTGGGAGGGATGTGTTTCTGTGTCCTGACTTTCACTAGACAATTAACAATGTAAAGTGCCTTCAGGCTTTATAATTCTATAAATAATCTGTTCATACCTTTTTTTTTTTTTTTTTGGTTACAATAAAACGTTCTTGGCTATTGTATTGGAAGAATACATTTTTTGTTGCTATTTGGGTATCCTTCCATTTTTGTTGCCTTAAAAAGAGAAATTATCCACACTGTGAAAACTCAGAACAGATATAAGATATTTTGCACTCTGTCTATTTTGGAGATGTCTCTCTCTTCCTCTTTGAGGCACCTTATGGCATTTCTCCATCAAAATCTTGTCTCAGGAAACGTTATTGTAACTGAATTTGTCAGTTAAAATATAGTAAGTGACTCCACTTAATGTCCTTCTCTCCTCAGGAGTGTTGCATTTACATTTTAAGGGTTCAAGGTTCAGGTTAAAGGTAAGGGAAACAGTTTTTGAATTGCACACTGAAATACCCATGTTCCAGGACACCCATAAGTTTTACCGATAATCATGATGAAGGGACTGGGCTAGAGAGTGAAAGTTAGAGGAGAAAAAATAGTTTTCTTTTGAGTAAAGTCTTTGAAGCATCTCCAAGTGTACAGCGTTAAGAAGATTTTCTACTGTCTTTCTACATGGGATCATATAGAAAGGTGCTGTCTCTGAGAACTATGATGAGAATTGCTTTCATTGTACTTAGGGTCTGGCAGGCTTTGTTTGTAGCAGCATTTTAGAAATTGTTATTATTTTTTAAATTTCAGATTAATATGAGGGTACAGAGGATTAGGTTTACGTTTGTTAGGTAGCGTCCAAGTTATAATTGAGCCCTTCACCCAGAAGGTGTGCCATATACCCTTCCATTGTGCCTGTTAGGTGAGAGCACAACCCCTCCCCCTCCCTGCCCCTCCCTCTCTCTTTTCCCTCTTTTGATGGGCACTGGGGCTGCTTCCACGTCTTGGCGATTATGAATTGAACTGCTATAAACATTTGAGTGCACATGATAAAATGATTATGATAAAATTATTTTTGTTCTTCTGGGTAGATACCTAGTAATGGGATTGTGGGATCAAATGGAAGGTCTACTTTTAGGTCTTTGAGAATTATCCATACTTCTTTCCAAACAGGCTGTATTAGCTTGCAGTACCGCCAGCACTGTACAAATGTTCCCTTTTCTCCACACCCTCACCAGCATCTGCAGTGTAGCTGCATTTTGGAAATAATCTCAATAGTAGAAGTATCTGCATGTGAACCTCAGCCTTAGGTGTCCAGGAGGTCTGAGGAAATAATGCTAGAACATTTGTTGTTGGAACTCTAATATACAGTGGTGATTCACCATGTTGTATTGTATCATTTGTCCACTGTTCTCTCAAAGTTTTTGTAAAGAACAAAATGAAAAAGAATTCATATCAAAGAGTTCATTTTAACTTACTGTTTAGTGTATCTTACTAAATTTACACTTGTTTCATGAAAGCTTCTATCAGCTAAAATATACTAACCTTACATTCTAAAAATAGAAATACAAATTTCAATTCTCTCATTAATTTTGGTTATTTTCCAATATTAAAAATGTAGTGCAAAACATTTTTTATATTATTCCTTCTATAAATTATACTTTTTGAATAAGACATTATTAGATGCCACAGTCCAAGTTTGAGCTGATTATAAGAGGCATTAACAAATATGTGGCTCTTCTTTTTATTGTTAAAAATGTGTTTTACCATGAATATTTGTATGATTGAAATTGACATAGGATTGATGTTCTATTAGCTATAAGTCAGTCTAGAAATGGCAAATTGGCTGAACTTACAAAAGATACTAAAATATAGTCACAGCTTTCTGAAATACTGAAATATAGCTTTCTCTGCATGTCAGTAAATAAAGAAATGGGAAAACACTATTATCATTTGTTTAAAAATCTCAATTTTCTCAATTTATAGATATTTGGTAATAAAAATTTGGTTTCTTAAAATATTATTATATAAGTAAAAGTCAAATATACTGAGAAAAAAATTGTCTGAAAGATAGTTTTATAGTATGAAGTCTGACAATTGTGTGTGAGAACTTGCCCTGTAGGCTTACGTTGGCAACACTGTACATACAGCTCCGAAAGGTTTCATAACTTAGGTATATCAGTGTCTCACAGATGTGTTTGTGTTGATGTGTGGCAGTATCTTACTAAGTGGCATTCATTATGTGCTGTACGACACAACTCTGATAGTTATTACAGAAAGAGTTCCAATATTGCTTGAAGGGTCCTGGGATCAATGCATAGCTTCTCAAGAGGAGCATGTCGAAGGTGACAATAGTGACATTCAGCAATGAGGTGTGCAGCACATTTTCTAGGATGAGGTCTCAGACTTAATTAGATCTCATATATTTAAAAGTATTCTCAAATTACATGGGAAAATAGAAAAGTTGCAGTAGAAAAATACATGAACGAGAAATTTTAAAAATCTAATAAAAATAGGAAATATTATTTTCCCTTTCCTTTTGGTGAATATTAAAATAAATAGTAACATTTAACATTGCAAGTTTGCAATGAGATAGACTCTTTTGACCAGTGTGTTATTTAAATTGTAACAACATTTCTTGGAGAAAGGAACACTTTTACACTGTTGGTGGGACTGCAAGCTAATACAACCCTTTTGGAAGGAAGTATAAAGAATCCTCAAAGAACTCAAGCTAGACCTCCCATTTGATCCTGCAATCTCATTACTGGGCATCTAACCCAGAAGGGAAAAAATCCTTTTATCATAAGGACACTGGCACTAGACTGTTTATTGCAGCTCAATTTATAATTGCCAAAATGTGGGAACAGGATCCCCCCAACCCAGGAATGGATTAACAAACTGTGGCATATGTATACCATGGAATACTATCCAGCCATTAATAAAGATGGAGACTTTACATTCTTTGTATTAACCTGGATGGAAGTGTAACACATTATTCTTAGTAAAGCATCACAAGAATGGAGAAGCATAAATCCTATGTATTCAATTTTGATATGAGGACGATGAATGACCTGGTACATGGTGGGGGGTGGGGGAAAGGGGAGAGCAGAGAGAGGGAAGGAGGAAGGGTGGTGGGGTCTCAGTGTGTGACACACCTTTTGGGGGGCAAGACACAATTGTAATAGGGACTGTACCTAACAAATGCAATCAGTGTAAACTGGTTTCTTGTACCCTCAATGAATCCCTCACAATAATAATAAAAAAAAGTTCTGGAAAACTAATTTGGCAAAATCTATCAAAAGCCTTAAGATTCATAGTTTTTGATTTAGTAGTAATGTATTTCAAGAAAGCTGTGATTTGACAAAGATTTATGTCTAGATATGTTTATTAAAGCATTATTTGTGGCTGGGTGTGGTGTCTCACACCTGCAATCCCAGCACTTTGGGAAGCTGAGGCAGGAGGAGTGCTTGAGCCTACGAGTTTAAGACCAGCTTGAACAATATAGTGAGACTTTGTTGCTACAAAAACTAAAAAGTTTAGCCAGGTATGGTGGCATTTCTGTAGAACTTGCTACTCAAGAGGTTGAGGCAGGAGGATCACTAGAGCCCAGGAATTTAAGACTGCAATAACCTATGATCATGCTACTCAACGCCAGCTTTTCTCAAAAAATAAAATAAAATAAAGCGTCATTTGTAATGGGCTTTAAACACAACAAGGATGGAATGGTTGCCTTGATTTTATTTGTATAAATACAATAGAATGTTGAAAGTCATCAAAATGATGATTGAAGTTTTAGTGTAACTATAAAATTCTCTTTACATCAATCATGCTAAGTGAAAAAAATGATACTAACTCTAAATATGGTCTTAGTAATACATAAACATAATAAGAGAAAGATGGCAGAAAATAGGCAAAAAATGACAATATTGTCTCTAAATTGTAGATGATCGAAGATTTAGTTTTACCTTTTTTGTATATTTTCTAAGTTTTATACAATAAAATTTAAATGACTTTATAAGGTTAGGAATATGAGTTAGTTTTGAGAAAGTCCTTATAAATCTGTTAACTTCAACTAGGTATTGCTTTGTAAATAACATGCTTTACTGATGATTTGAATTAAAGTTTGGAAGCAGATGAAATAAGAGCTAACCTTACCTGTTGGAAGCACAGGGGCCTCACTGGGCTCTCCCAGGGTCTCTTCTGTAGATATTTCATCTTTCCTATTAGGACAATGAAAAGAAAACAGGTGGTGACAAGGATCTTGATGACAGTAGGGGACATAGTATAGGACATTTGCCTATACTAAATAGACCTAAAAATGAGAAACAAAGTATAGTTTAAAAGTGGATTTACCTATTTATTATAGAGGTAATATTTGAATGTATTCTCACTGAAGAAAAATTCAAACCACCTCCTAAAATGGTTATGTTTGACTGTAGGTTTTTCCATACGTGTTGTGTTTTGTGTGGTCTCAGGGAGTTCTCTGCAGTAGGCAGCATTGATCTTTGCAGCTCAATGTTTTATAGTCCTGTTGTGTTCACTCTGGGTTCTTGATAATCAATGACGTATTCTGTGACTGAAATATTCCTGCTAAAATCCCTGACCCTCAAGCCTACATATCTAGAGACCTTAAGCTTATCTTATAATGCAACTCTTGTGGTTAGAATAATGGGAGAGAAGTTGATTTCTAGATAATGTAGGTGGATTAAATCTCTATTCTGGACACAACTATTGTCTACAATGGCAACCAGCCAAGGACTTGGGGACATGCTTACAGTAGCATGTAATGGCAGTGTGGCATATGTTCTGTGAGCTGATCCAAAGTCATGGTGGTAAAGCCGTCTGCATATAATGTTAGCCCATTTTAACAGGTGTTATTTAGAAGGGAGTATTGATAGTGATATTTTTTGAAGCTCACTGAAAAATTTGTTGCTGTCCACTATTAGGTACCACAGATTTGTGTCTGTATAACATAAAAGCAGTTAACCAATATATTGGTTATTATCTGTGGCTCAGGCTTATGGTAAGATCAAAGGGAATGGGTAGATGTTCTGTTGTTTCAGAGTCATCTACAATGGTCATGGCTGATAATACCACCTACGTATCTCTGCTACACCCAATTCTGCCAAAGTGCTAATTAAGTATAATATATAAAATATTATCAATCAGCCCAGCACTGCCTCTGACCAGCCGGAATGGATGTCAGATGTAAACATGGGTGACCACAGGGGTGCACACAGGCCAAATATAAACTAAGGTGAGTGGGAGATGATGCATTCAAGCCATAAGGGCAGGTACAGGACACCGCTGTCACTTCACCACCCCTGACCACAGCCGGAAATAAGGGACAATATCATCTGGCGACAGTCAGGACATCTTTGTTCTCTCCGCAACATGGAGAGAGGAGGCAGTTGTGCCCTCTGGTTGCTTTCTTCCAGGAGATGTCTAAGAAACAGAGTAGCTTCCAAGCTGAAGGCAGGGACAACAAAAGAGAGAGCTGTGGAAACCCCAGAGCAACACAGGGGGAGGCTAAAAGTTAACACTCTGCAGTCAGAGAACCCTGGGCTCTCACACCAGCTCTGTCACTATTAAGGACATCTGTTGGGCCAGTAACATAGCATAGCCATTGCAAGCCTCAGTTTTTGCTCATCTGTAAAATGGGGACAATGATGATAATATCTCTGTTATAGGCTCACAGAGAGGATTAAGGAAGATAAACTAAGATCAGCAGGGAGATTGGGGACCGAAGACCCTATTCTTAGCAAGGGAAAACACCCCCAGAAGAGGTGAAAACCAGAAATAAGCTGAGCAAGGTGGAATGAAAACAAGTTAGCCAGCCTTTGTTTAATACAGCAGTTGAATTACCTGTCTGGGCAGTTTCTGCTTTTACTGGAAGCCTGGCCTGCAAGGGATACAGCGTACAAACACCCATGCTGGGTCTGTAAGCACTCTGGAGAACAATGGCCGTAGCAGAAGTTGCGTGCAAGGCCTGGGAAGGAACATTAAACAGGCCATTCCCTGCCCACTCAACAGTCAAAGCAAATACCCACTGTGGGGATTTGTATTATGACCAGGGCAGAGATCAAGGGAACAGCTCAAGTCCTGAGATATGGGCAGGAGGGCTTGTATACTAACCACAGAGAGAAATGCCTCTAGATGGAGATAAGGTGAAAATTCCTCTTTTCCACCAATTCTTCCCAGGAGGCCTGACTCCACCATGTCTGCTCTGCAGACCCCGCACCCAGGACAGGACTTCTGGCAGACTCCATAGTGGAATCTGGGACCAGCTGTTCTTGTTATTTTTTTCTGGTATTATACTATGTACTTAATAAGTAGTTTTTAATGGAGAGTATATTTAATAAACTCTCATTGTATCAAATATTATTGTGTTTATGACTTAGACAATTTTTAAAACTTCGTAGATCTTTGTTTAGAGCTAGAGCTCCCTTTCTCCTAAACGACTTGCCCCCTTCTTTTTCCCAGGAGAGTAGTTAGTAAAATGCTGCTATTTCTTTAGTTGCAAGTTAATAGCTCACGTATGCAAGACTCTGTGGGATGTGGTCTCCTTATCCTTTACTAAAAGGTGTGATTCTGCCACTAAACTGCTGATCTATACTACCACTGAGGAGCTATGAATTGGGAAGCTGAGCACTTGGTTCTTCCACTAACTTTTATTTCAAAGTTATTTGAAATTGGCAGATTTATGGGCTAGTCAGGTGAGAAAATTTTCTGTTTCATCTTCTTGGAAAGGTTCTAAGTAAAAGAGAATTTCTTTTCTTTCTTTTTTCTTTTTAAAAACAACTTGGTAACCACAGCCAGTGTAAAATGTTTGTTTTGTGCTTCTTCCTTCTCTCCAGCAGTGCTGGCAGGCACAGCAGTGGGAAAATAAATGCTTTGCTTTCTTTCTCTTTCTTAGATAATTGTTTGTTATAATTATTAATGTTTATAAACATTTGGTATAGCCTTTTGAGTTTTTTCTTCTGGATAGACTCTGCTTGGTTCTCTTTCTTTTATCTCTTTCTCTCTTTTGGAAATGGAGGAACCAGTAAAGCATCATCATATACAAGGGTCACTATAAATGTTTTGAGACAGACTGTGTCCATTATGTCACTTCTAAGAAACACGGCTGACAGTGACCTTTCTGATTCACCCGTGCAAGTTTCAACTTGCTCAGCTTTTTGGTGTTGCTGAGAGGGCTTCATTTGTGTCTTCCATCTGGATTATACATTTTTGATTATTTTATATATCTCAAAACTTTCGTATAACTCATGTATTTAAATTAGAGGTGTCGATATGTCTGTGTCTTGTGAATCAAGGCAAAGCTCCAGTATTAAGATTTTCCTAAGTCACATTGTTTTAGAAATCCTAAAGCAGAGGCTTGATAGACTGACAACATCAAACACGTAAGGACTTCGCTCAGTTTTATGCAGGAGGTGCAAAAGTAGGAAACAAACTATACTCTTGAGGAGTTCATACTCTCATGGGAAACAGGAGAAAGAGAGGAAAGGTTAAATAAAAATCTAGGTGCTGAATGAGGAGTACAAGTACAAAGTACGAGGTTCAAGGCAGGGAGAGTTGCTGCGCCTTCAAATAGGCTGTTAAGACATCATCACCCAGGGTGGGACTCTGCCTGGGCCTTGACCAAGAGCAGCATTTGTTTGGGAGGGGTGTGGGAGGCAGGTTCTTCCAGGCAAGAGGGAAAGGCTTAGAGCCCAGATGAGGGGGTGTGTCTGTGCTCAGTGTGTGTGTGGGGGGTGTCAGCAGTTGGATCATGGCTAATGGGAGGCTGAGGTGGAACTGTCAGAGGTGAAAGATCTTGACTAATCAGGTGGGGTTCTGCCTCAGTCAAGGTCCCAGAAGAAAACATACCTCAGTCTTTTGAACACAGCTTAATGAAGAGATTATGTACTAAGTTGTGGGAAAAGTGGAAGAATAGCCACAAAGGGGAGTACAGTGCCAGGGGGCAAGGGACAGTGGGGTGCTAACACTGCCCCTAGGCCAGGACAGGGGGGAGTAATACCCTGAGGCAGAGACAGAGAAGGTTCCAGGGAAAGAGCTGCCTGACAGGAGCTGAGCTGAGCTGACGTTGAAGAAGATGGTGACCCTCAAGGACTCTGCAGGTCTGTGTGTGTGTGTGTGTGTGTGTGTGTGTGTGTGTGTGGGAGAGAGAGAGAGAGAGAGATCCCCTGCCTTCATTCTCCTCCTGGTGCTAATGAGAAGCCAGAGGGCAGGGACGCTGACCATGCAGTTCTGACCAGGCAGCCTCCCGCACACAGGTGGGCTGGAGCAGGGTGGGGAGTAGACATTCAGAAGGGCAAGGAGGAGATGTGCGAATCTTTTGAAAGTCATTGAGAGAGGCTTGATATAACAAAAAATATTTCAGACTTACGAATCTAGCAGTAGTTATGCAAGTTAAAGGAGAAGAGGGTTAGGGACAGGGACCCCTACTAGGGAGAATGGATTGGACATTTTTCACAGAGTAAATTAACAAGGTCTTGGATGAAGTGGATGGCAGAGGGAGTAGAAACAAAGGAACGGATGTGAAAGGCTTTCGAAAGTCTCACAGCAGCTCAGATGGCCTCATTTGTGTCTCTCTTGGTAGTTTTATCTTCAGATTTAGATTTTGGGATGTCATATTATGCATGTAGTTCGTGAGTTTAGAGTTTGACAACGACATCTCTCTTCTTTAATCATTTTACCTAATGCATTTCCCCTTTCCTTTCTCTTCCTCTTTTCCTTGTTTTTTTGCATTTTAATTTTCTTATTTGATATTCAATTCTTGTTGAAGATATAGCTCAGTACTTTAGTACTTTAATTTGAGAAGTACTAACACTTTTCAGAATACCAAATAACAGTTCAAAATTCAGGCCATGCTCCGATTGTATTATATATTTTCCTGATGTAACTAATAGTTTATTATACATTCTAAAAATAAAATTATTTTAATGGCTCTAGATCTTAAAAGCAAAGATACACATTAAATACATATCAACCAGTGATTAATTCATTTTATCTGAAAACAATGCAGACATATATCCCAATCCATAAGGTCTATCCATTTGCCTTTTATATTCCATGTATCCTCAGCACAATATATGCATAAATTGTCTGTCAGAGTAACCTACACAGATCTTAATGGCTGACATAAAATTAAAAAGATATAATTGCTTAGTTTCACTCTATTATATGATCTTTCTAAAGTCAAGAGCACACAGCACTCTATTTTGGATACTTACCTCTCAAGAAAGCTTCTCTGTTTTAATCTCTGCAAAGAAAAAAAGGTAATTTTACCAGGAGATAATGCTAACTGAAGAGCTGAAGTCTCTTTTCTATTTTCATTCCCTTCTCTCTTCAGCTATATTTCAACCTGTCTGTACAATATTATTTTGCAAGAATAAAATTCCTTTTGGCTTTTATCAGATATCTCCAAACATTTCTTCCTTTTTTTTGGAGACAGAATCTTATTCTGTCACCCTGGTTAGAGTGTTATGGCATCATAGTTCACAGCAACCTCAAACTTTTGGGCTCAAGTGATCCTCTTGCTTCAGCCTCCTAGTAGCTGGGACTATAGACATCTGTCACAATGCCTGGTTAGTTTTTCTATTTTTTTTGCAGTTTTTGGCAGGGGCTGGGTTTGAACCCACCACCTCCATCATATGGGGCCAGCGCCCTACTCCTTTGAGCCACAGGCAGTGCCCTACTTTTTCTATTTTTAGTAGAGATGGGGTCTTACTATCGCTCAAGCTGGCCTTGAATTCCTGAGTTCAAGCAATCCACTTGCCTTGGCCTCCCAGGTTGATAGGATTACAGGTGTGAGCTATCAGGCCTGGCCAACCAAGCATTTCTTTAACTAACCCTCTTGCTGATGGAAACCACTTCAAGGGGGTCAGGGGCTGGAGGTCTGGGAGCTCTTTGGCTAGTGTTCCGATAGCCATGCAGTGCTTAGGCTCACCTGCTGTAGAAAATCCAGGTGCTCCTGGGAGTTACTGAAGTTTTTCCCAATATCAAAGAGGCAGAAGGTCTCCTGCTGGCAGACGCTGACCCAGTCCTGGTATTCCGCTGTGTCAGGGATGCGATCCAGAAAGACCCGATATGCTTCCCACACCACTTCCTGACACACTGCAATACAGAGCCATCAGGGTGAAAAGTGGCCACATCTTCAGAAGACCTCTTTACCCCCACGCCAATACAATCTCACAACATGGAAAGCTCTTTCATGGCTTATGTTGACACACTAAGTAACAGCCCCTAGAAATGAATTCATTTAATGCATACTTATTGAGCACCTACTATATGCTATGGAGAAAAAGAAAAGAAGGAAAATAGGGATTGGGCATTTATTAAAAGGAAGAAAAATCAGTATATTGAAGAGTCATCTAGACCCCCATGTTTATTGCAGCACTAATCACAATCCTAAAATGTGGAATCAACCCAAGTGTTCAACAGATGAATGGATAAAGAAAATGTGGTGTATATACACAAGTGGACCTTAGCCACAAAAAGAATGAAATCCTGTGATTCTACCATATGAATGGAACTGGGAGATTTTACATGGTGAATCCTTTGATTCTACCACATGAATGGAACTGGTAGATATTACATTGAGGGAAAGAACCCAGGAACAGAAGACTAAACACTTGCTTGTTTTCTGAAGCTGTTATCATGGAAGTAAAAAGAACAGAGGGTACTAGAGGCTGGGGAGGGTAGAGGGAAGGGAAGGTTAGGGAAAGATTAAAGGATACAAAATTACATTTAGATAGGAGGAATACTATCTAGTATGATATGATGACTATAGTTAACAATAATATATATTTCAAGTAGCTAGAACAGAGAATATTGAATGTTCCCAACACAAATGATAAAAGTTTGTGATAATGGATATGCTAATTACCCTAATCTGATCACAATACATTGTGTGTAGAGAAACATAACCAGGTACTTCATAAATATGTACAGTTATTATGTGCCAATTAAGAAATGTAAAGAAAGAGATGGGAAATATGGGGTGTGTGTGTGTACATGCGTGTAGACCGCAATTTGAAATTAGGATGGTTGAAGCTGGGCACAGTGTGTCATGCCTGTAATTCCATGACTCTGGAGGCTGAGGCAGATGGATTGCCTGAGCTCACTAGTTCAAGACCAGCCTGAGCAAGAGTGAGACCCTGTCTCTAAAAAAATAGCCAGGTCTTGTGGCAGGCGCATGTAGTCCCAGCGATGTGGGAGGCTGAGGCAAGAGAATCACTTGAGCATGAGAGTTTGAGGTTGCGGTGAGCCATGACACTATGGCACTCTACCAGGGGAAGAAAGTGAGACTCTGTCAAGAAAAAAAAAAAAAAAAAAAAAAAAAAAAAAAAAAAAAAAATTAGCATGGTTGAGGATGATCTCACTCTAAAGGTGACTTTTCGAATAGTTTGGGAAAAGTAAAGGCCCCAAGTTGGGGACTACTAGGAACATTGAAGGAGCAATGAGGGTGTGAGTGTGGCCAGAGCGGGGCTGAGAGCACTAGAGTATGAAGGCACAAAGATGAAGGAGGTGAGCACAAACAGCGCCTGTGGTAGACAGCAAACTCCACCCGGAGTCCGGAGGGAGAGGGAGGTGAGCACAGACAGTGCCTATGGTAGACAGCAGACTCCACCCAGAGCCCCGAGGGTGAGGGAGGTGGGCACAGACGGCGCCTGTGGTAGACAGCAGACTCCATCCGGAGTCCGGAGGGTGAGGGAGGCGAGCACAGACGGCGCCTGCGGTAGACAGCAGACTCCACCCAGAGTCCGGAGGGTGAGGGATGTGAGCACAGACGGCACCTGTGGTAGACAGCAGACTCCCACCCGGAGTCCGGAGGGTGAGGGAGGCGAGCACAGACGGCGCCTGTGGTAGACAGCAGACTCCACCCGGAGTCCGGAGGGTGAGGGAGGCGAGCACAGATGGCGCCTGTGGTAGACAGCAGACTCCACCCGGAGTCCGGAGGGTGAGGGAGGCGAGCACAGACGGCGCCTGTGGTAGACAGCAGACTCCCACCCTGGAATCCAGAGGGTGAGGGAGGCGAGCACAGACGGCGCCTGTGGTAGACAGCAGACTCCACCCTGTAGTCCGGATCCATTGGTAGGTGACCACAGACGCCGACAGTTGAACACAGCAAACAACAAAACAGAAGTCCCAATGAACAAGTCTCC
>CAUYPK010097297.1:0-20500 GCA_963574355.1 Loris lydekkerianus | reverse complement strand
ATCTGAAGAGTGGTGACACCTCTTACATAGTTGGGGGATTATTGACTGAGAAGTCATATGAGAGAATGTTCTAGGGTAATGCAATGGTTTTTACATTGATCTGGTTGGTGGTCACCAGTTATGTACATAGGCAAAAAATTCAAGTCATACTCTTAAGTGTTGTATATTTTGCTGTATGTAAATAATTTGTCAATTTAAGAAAAAAGAAGGATCACGTGAAAAAAATAAATGTTTTCACTATCAGGGGTGGCAAACACGCGACTAGAGCCGCATGCGGCTCCTGGCCAAAATGAATTTCGGCTTTTTGCCTCTTATCATTATTTTGTATACTGTGGCTCTTTGCCAAGTTTGGATTTTGTTATGCTGCTTCTGAGGAGGGACCTCTGAGGAGCGATCTCCGAGCGCGTAGTCGAACTTGTTCGCCACCCCTGTTTGTGCCTTCTTATTTTAAATCTGATAATGCTTTTAATTTTGATTCTCTTCGCACTTTCTATGGAATTTTATTATCTATTAATGATATCGGTTTGCTTTATTCAAATCACAATTCTCATTAATTTTTTTATATATTAAGTAATCCAAACGAAGACAAAACTTTTCTATTAGATAATTAAATGAAGAAAATTTTCAGTTTTAATGTTAAATATAAAATTGAATACATTTTATGTAGTCACATTAAATTATTGTCAAATTTTCTATAGAATTTTTATATACCATTTCAAATTTGAAAGTGTCCAACTAGATTCCCTAATCTAATTCCAAAGTTCTTAGAGAGCAGGTATAAGAAAGGAATCTGAAAAACTTTATATATGCCTATAATGGATAATTTAAGCTACTTTATGTTAAGCTTCTTTAATACCATGAGAATCAGAGCATCTAACCCAGCCTCATGTAGTCTAAGATGGCTGTGAATGTGAATATGGCCTACCACAAAATCATAAACTTAAAACATGAGACGTTTTTGTTATTTGTTTGGTGGAAATAGATTGAATAGTTCTGGAGCATGAACATTGAAGATGACAACATTGTGCCCCAGTGTCATGTAAAATAAACATATGCACACTCTCACTCTCACTGTTTGCACCATTGTATGGCTTCTGGTTTACGCCGGTGTGTGGCGTCCAGTGTGGTATCTTCCAAGTGCAGATGGTTGAATTGACACCATCAGACACTGCATGCGCTCATAGTGACTTGGTGAAGTAGTGATTATTAATAATATTTTAAAGTACCATTGCAACATTAAGTGTTCAATGTTATATAGAAGACGGGTGAGCATTCTTATTTGACTATTAAGGATACTCCCACACCTCCACAGTGCTTCACACATCAATGCTGTGCTTTAAAATCAGCCCTCTGCCTCACCCTCAAATGGCAGCCAAGGTGTGGCAGGGCCCAAACCTTGTTTTCTATTTTCTTGTCAATTAATTTTCATAATAGTCAAATATAGCCCCTTATCTATTATTATTTTAAGTCCCAGCATGGCTTCTACAACGTCTCATAAAGAAGGAATACCCTCCCCTAAAAAAAATTATAAATGAAGTAAGGTTGTTCAATGAAAAGTAGATAGATGACTACTCTTTTATGGCAGCAAATAGAAAGGTTCTTCTTAATTTGTAGACAACTTGTGTAAGTTTTCAAAGACTATAAATTGGAAAAGCATTATATACAAAAGCATGCTGCCAAATTCAATCCATATGAAGGATTGGGTCATAAAGACAAAATAGTCAACTGAAAAAAGTCTGTCTTCTTAATTTTTTTTTAAGTAAATGACTCAGATTCCATTGTAAAAGAAAATGAGCTTGCAGCATATTTAATAGCAAAAAAAAAAAAAAAATCAAAACCGTTTCTTGATACTGAGTTTATTAAGCAATGTATGAAAAGCATGGGAGATAGAATTTGTACTGGAAAAAGGCAGATATTTCTAAAATTAGTTTTTCTCACTAGACTATAGCCAGGCAAACTGAAGAAACTGGAAGAAGAAAGGGCTAATTTAAAATTTTATACTTTTTTGATGCATGACATCACTGAGGCTACAAATGTGACTCAACTTGCCATTTTTATTAGAGGTGTTGATGATGAATATAATATCACTGCAGAAATGGCTTTTTAGTGCCATTGAAAGACAAAACTAAATTTGAGATTTATATGAAACAGTAAAAAAAAAAAAAATGTTGAAGCAATTACATACCTGCTATAGATACGAATGGTAGGTAAAAGACAGGGACTTGTAAATTAATAGAAGATTATGCAATTGCCACCAAAAACTCCAGTTTGATGAAGTATCATTGCATAGTATATCAAGAAAATTTATACACAAAAGCTTTCAAAATGGATACTATCATGCAAATCTTCATCAAGACTGAATTTTGTAAGACTCAATGAATTGAATCATTGCCAATTCCAGGAATTCCTTAGTATTGATTTTGACTAAGGCAAAATGATTTACTTTTCAGAAGTACAATGGCTAAGTCAAGGCCAAAAGTTCAAAAGATTTAATGATTTTTGACATGCTATCAAGTCATTTATTTATTTTTTGTATTAAATCATAAACACATAGATTAGGTATACATTAATGCATTTAAGGGATACAATGTGCTGATTTTATATAGAATTAGGAATGCTTACATCACAGTGGTTAATATATACCTCATCTCGTTTACTTATTGTGTTAAGACATTTATACTCTATACCAAGAGATCAGACATGTACCTTTGCATTATGCACCATTGGAGTGATTCCACCATTCACCCTCCCTGGATCTAACCTCTCCGTTCCCTTCCCATCCCCCCTCCTCCCTCCTTCATCTTGGGCCATAGTTGTGATCTATTCTTCATCTGAAAGTGTGAGTGATTGTAAATTGGTTTCATAATTGTACTGACTACATGGGGTATTTTTTCTTCCATTCTTGAGATACTTACTAAGAAGGATATGTTGCCACTCCATCATAAATGTAAAAGAGGTAAAGTCTCCATCTATTTTAAGGCTTCATACTATTCTATGGTATATACATACCACAATTTACTAATCCATTCATGGGTCGATGGGCATTTGGGCTTTTTCTATGACTTGGCTATTATGAATTGAGCTGCAGTGAACAATATGGTGCAAATATATTTGTTATGAAGTGATTTTTGGTCTTTTGGATATACACCTAGTAGAGGAATTGTAGGATCAAACAGCAGGTCTACTTTTAGATCCCTGAGTATTCTCCATATTTCTTTCCAAAAAGTATGTATTATCTTGCACTCCCACGAGCAGTGCAGAAGTCATTTATGATATCAAAAACCAAACTAGTGCCAGAAGTGGACAATGAAAACCGGCTTACAGATTTATCATTTTTAGAGCATTTAAACATTCACTTAAATGAGTTAAACATGCATCTTTAAGTTGAAAACTCACTTATCAATACAATGTTTCAAACAGTAATACTGTTCCAAATGAAACTGAAATTATGGCAAGCTCACATTATTGCAAACAATTTTACGCATTTCAACATGTCTGAACACACTCCTATAAACAGTGAAAAAGGTACAACCTTGCTTTTCAATTTGATACAATAAGTTGAAAACAGATTTCAATATTTAAAGAAAATAATCAGTTGTTGGTGCATTTGTGTTTCCATTTTCAGTTTACATATATGTTACCTGCCAATTTTCAAATAGAATGCATAGACCTGCAATATGACATTGAACTTAATGAAAAATTTAATCATTCCTTTATCTGAACTTTCATAGGTCCTGTCTTCCAAAGAAAAATATCTCTTGGTTTGCTATCTATCACACCTTACCTATATCATCGCTTTTTGGCAGTGTCTACATTTGCAAATAACGCTCTTCAAGAATGAAGCCCATTAAGAGTAAAGTTAGAACCAAAATATCTAACTATCACCTTGAGAGGTCATGGAGAACTGCAACTAGTTCCATCAAACCAGGTATTGGTGCATTGTTCTTCAAACACAATGTTAAATACCTGACTAGCTTTATGTTGCCCACTTTTCTTTTACTTTTATAACAAAAATATCTCAAAAGACATTTTATTAATTATATATGTATATTTTTATATTTGTGATCACAAACTTGGGATCCCTTGACAATTTCAAGACTCTCTGACAGAGCCCCTGCATAATTAGAACTGTTAGATGATGACATCTTATCTGTGGTGGTGGATATCATGATCTCACAAAATTATGCGTGTACTTTTTTTTTTTTTTTTTTGCTCAGCAGCTTTTATTAGTGTTTGTGTATTTGATGTGTGATTTGTGTGTGACACAAACCAACTCTTCTTCTTCCAATGTGGTCCAGAGAAGCCAAAAGTTTGGATACCCATGGTAGAGTGATAGCAAACAATATGATATACCATTAAGCTTCCCAAGAGCTATGCATGCAGAGCATTCATCTTTACCCCAGTATGTTCTCATAGCCATAAACTCATTAACTCCAAATGACCTTCTCTCTCTTAGACATCCCTCAAATATTTTATTACCTACTCATCAAAAATGGAACAGGAAATTCATATTTCTTGTTCACATTTTCTTTTTGTTCAACTGTTTGAATTCCAAAAAAAAGAAGAAAACCTATATATTTTCCCTTACCCTCATAAGAAAGAAGTCTTTTTTCAGAACAGTTTTGCAAAATAACTGCTGTAGGTGTTAAAAAACAGGTAGATTTTTGTGAATGATTTTACATTGTCCAGCATTAGTTATTTTATATAGTTTCTTTTCAAAATTTAAAATTATACAGGAAAATTATTCCTATCATCTGGGCTATGCACTCCATTGGTATTGATTTATTTTTTGGCATAGAAAAAATAGTATGTCTTACAACTTGCATGCTCTGAAAATTATGTCTACAAAGGACGAAAAAACTTGTAGCTCATTTGAAAAGGCATTGTTGGCATAAAGATTCCTATAAGCACATTTTCACTTTCAAGAAATATTATGAATTTCCAATGAATGCTGCCTTGGCTCAAATTGCTATAAAAATACTGACCACTCTATGGCTTAAATACCAGGCATCTATTTATCAGAGTTCTGGTGGCTGGGAAGTCCAAGTTCAAGAAGTCAACAATTTTTGTCCTTGGCTTAGCGATGCTTGGCTTCTTGCTTTATCCTCACATGGTAAAGACAGCAAGCTCTGGTCTTTCCTTTTTCTTTTAAGGGGACTTATTTCATCTTTGAAAATTTATTCTCATGACCTCATCTAAACTTTAAACTTAATTCCCTCCCAAATGCCCCATCTTCAAATACCATCACACTGAAGGTTGGGGTTAGAGCATATGACTTTTCATGGAGACATTATTCAATCCATTCAAATCTTAAAAGAATTTATTTTTAATTTTCAGAATATAAATATCATAGTAATTCTTTTTTTTTTTTTTTTTTTTCCTAGACAAGGTTTTATTCTTTTTCCAGGCTGAGGTGCAGTAACATCATATTTCATTGAACCTCAGACTCAGGGAACGAAATGATCCTCCTGCCTTAGTATCCCAAGTAGCTGAGACTATCTATAGCTATGTATAGATAGTTTTGACTCCTTTACTCAGTTTACTTAGGTTGTTTTTGAACCCCTGGCCTCAAGAGATCCTCCTGTCTTGAGCTACCAAAGTACTAAGATTAGTAATTCTTGACATGAAACATTTTAATTACTTCAATATTGCTAATTTTGAGGTGATCAAAATCATTTCTTAAAATAATTTATATTGTATACAAAATCATTTTATTTATTAATTAAAAAAATTTTCCCTTGTTGGATGCATTCATAAGCAAAATCACCTGAAAATAAACACTGCAAAGTCTTGCTGTATATCTTTTTATATTTTCTTAGATGATACATTTCTTATTTTTTATAGGTTGTAATGTTCATATAATTTATGACATTAAATATTTCATAAAATGTTGATGGGTACATAATAGAAAATTCTTCAGAGATCAATAATTTATATGATTAGTGCCCTACTATTTATATTTTCACTGTTTCTATAAATAATTTAGTTAATGGAACTCAATTACAAAATCCTATTGAAAAATAGATTGAATTTTTACTTTATAGCAATTTCAAGCAATCAACATTGGACACAGATAACTACATTAGAAACAATTTACGTGTTGACTATTAGTAATGTGAAAGTTCTTATTTAGAGAAAATTTACAAATGTATTTTTTTTTTAATTATTGCAGCTTCAGTAAATGACCAGAAATTGAAATAGCCCCTTGACCTCGAACATCTTGAATGTATACTCATGTTTCAAACTAAAATTATGCATTTCTTGTTAACAATACTAATAAAGATGATAATTATGTTATTAACTAAATACATTTATATGCATTTAAGAAGAAATATTTAGATTAATAGAAGAAAACATAACAAAAGAATGGAACCATGTGGCAGAGTTTCTCTCCAATGTTCAGTGCACTGAATCCTCTTATCACTTCTCTTGCTTCCTTAGCCCTTTTATTCTTGCATTTGTTCTGCTAAGTGAAACTAAAAAGCTTTAAAATTACCTTTTTTTCTATTTGCAAACTCAGGAAGAATATAAATCACAAATCTCTACCGATAGGAGAAACACACCACTTTTTGTTGTGCTCCATTGGTATCTAGGGTTCGTTTGTAGAGCACACGCACCCTATTTTGGTAGACAGCAAATTTCTCTGCTGTTAGCTAAATTCTCAGATGTACACACCAACCTTACTTAGTCCTAGTTAACTGCATCTCATAAAATTCTTATTGGAAAATTATTGCACTCTAGTCAATACTAATATAATAGTTGATGGTTGATAATAGTAATATTCTAACATTTAGTTAATTGTGATTGGCACAGTTTATATAACCAGCCAAACATTGGAAAGCTAAAAAGTAGCAAACCCAGAATGTAAGTCCAAGCCTAAGACAATTCAGTGAAGAACCTATGTTGTTTTAGTCTTGAAAATAAAATCTTAAGTCAGAATTTTAAATTTCCATAGGTTTTTAAATATTAAATTTTAATTTCAATCATGGAATTTTCGATTTTCATGGTTCTCTTTCCACTGTACCAATTTATTTCCCAGCATGTTTCTTAGTCTGTAAAAACGGGTGGACCTGAATTCCGTTGCACTTGTCTCCCTACACCATGGGGTGAGGAATTAGTTCTTTGGTAACTTAGAATCTCTGCCTTCTGATAAAATAAATCACATTATTTTCTGGTATTTTCCAGTATCTTAGTATATATAAAAACACCAATGTGTCCTAAAAACATCACATTCTCTACTATTAAATCTTTGGTCTCTTTTTGTTGTGCTCCGTTGGTATCTAGAGTGCATTTGTAGAGCACATGTGGCCTATTTTTATGGGTTCTGCTATTCCCTTCTTCTTTTTTTTTTTTTTTTTTTTTTTCAGTTTCTCACTATTTGGTATCAATTACTGGAGCTTTAATAAATAAGCAAAATGCTTTTAAGCACCAAGACTTTCTTCTTGGTGGTCAGTGCAGACAAAAAATATAAGGAAAGCAAATTATCTTCTTTCAGTTTAGTTATAGAGATAATAAAACCTGAAATACAAAGTTAGAATTTGAAACAGTATGGTAGCACTACCAGATAAATGGAATAGGGGAAAGGTATATATTAATTTCTACAAGCACCTATTGATAGCATAGCAACATAGAATAATTTGAGATCAGATTTAGCTTTGGCTTTGCTTGGTCCATTTTAAAAAACAAGCATCAACAAAATCTTTAGACTGTCATATCACATATTTGTATGAATGAGCTTCCATTTATAGTAATTCTGAAAATTTAGCTATGCTCGTTGGCTGTGAAGTTATTAATAAGCGCATTCCAGATTAATAGGTGTCACCTCTAGTGTGACTAATTATAAACATATTCACAAACAAAATTACGTGTGTGTTTACTGTAACAATTTTGTTCACAAACTGAGAAACAAAGTTTTTAAACAAATTGCCTAATTTGAAAATGTAAGAAAGCCAGAATGAAGACCCAAGTGCTCTTACCTTAAACCCTTACCTTAAACACTATACATGTTTCCTTTCCCACAAAGTTGAAATGCGAAAATGGGTTGGCTAACAACCCCAATATTTTGTTATGAGTGGTTACAAGTTCTTCCCACTTGTACAGAATAGTGATCTACAGTCGTCCTGATTTTAGATTATTGAGTACTTTCCTAAATCGTACAGTATTTTTGATTTCATGCCTGGGTGAAAAAAAATAGTTTGAAACAGTTGCATGAATTGTATTGGGCTTTAAAAGGTTAACATGGCATCTTCAGAAACAGGTTCCACAGGCTCATTCTTAGATGTCAAGAAATAAACAAACACCAGGATGAGAACATGACACTCTGGTTTAGAGAGACCCTTGGTAAAACAGGAGTTAGCAAAACCATAATGGAATTAATTCGCTTAGCAAACATGAATTGAACGAATATAACCTCTGGCAGGTTAAGACGTTCTGGAGGAAGAAATCTTAAGATCTGCTGTGATTGCAAGTTAGTTGATGCACCATGAAAATAAAACTCGTGCTTCTTATGTTGAGCTATATGTGTTGGGAATGAAGAAACATTTCATAATGGAATCATCTCAACTGCAACTGAGTTTTCAAAAGATTAATACCCTGAGGATATTGAAAAATAAACCCAGTGAAATGATTATTAAGCATACAAACCATGACTGCTCATTGTATACTAATACAGAACACTTCTGAAGAATTTTAATGAGGCTTAATTTCATGTAACAATGTATCTATCTTTTTATGTAACAAAGGGAAAATCTGAGAGAAATGAGAATATTCATAATAGCATTCCATACTTTTTTCTAACTTATAAATTCAATGAATCAAATGGTATTACATAAAATATTATTTATCCTAAATAAGTTGGAACCACATACTGATCTATATATTTTCTTTAAAATGAAATTAAAACTACGATATTAAAGAAAATACTTTAAAATTGAACTATAAAAATGTCTGTGCTTAGATTAAATCTTTGAAGGAAAACTCCAAAATATAAATACAGTGTGAATTGAAAGCATGAATATTTTATTATCATTAGAGATATGTTAGAAGAATATGTTAGAGATTTTTTTTTAGAGCATTGTCTTAATTTTGATGATAGATGTGTGTAGAGCTGAGAGGTAATTATAAAGAGTATCTCCAAGATATTTATGGGATTCAGGGACTGGTGGGTCCTGGTGGGCCCCTCTGGGGGTCTCCCAGAGTTTGGGCATTAAGGCTGTGTCACTTCCATCTGAGAGGAGAGGACAGCAAAGCAGAACTCCCCTTAGGACAATGGGGACCAGGACACCATTCTCAGCCTCCAAGGCCTTCTTCTTCTCCACCCCTCCCCCACCCACTAAAGCTGAGGCTGCCATGGCTGTTTCTAATGGAAACTTTGCTGCATTTCCACAGGGGAAGATTAAGCCAGAGCACTGGAGAGCAGCTGGCCTGCCTCTATCACAGCGCCGGTCACACCTTAGATTCCATGGAGCTTGGGCCTCACTCCTTTCCCTCTAAAAAGGAACATCACGTGAGTAAAGCTACCACCTCCCCTGAAGGAGAATGGAGTAGCAATCCCTACAACCTAGAGCCGCCTGTCTCTCTTGGGAGGAGCCTATCCTCCTTGGAGGCAAGTCCTCAGCACAGGCACAGGCCCCTAGGGGAACATTTTAGCTGCAATCCAGTGTCAGGCCGGTGACACAGCACACAGCAGGTTGAGCTGTCTCCACCACGTCTGCCGCAGCTGGGGTGGGACAGCTGGGAATATGGGTGGTTTTGTTTCCCCAAATGACAGAGAGACGGAGGTGTGCGTGGCGTGTGCATCCCACAGCTGCCTTCCTCCGCTGCTGTCTGGAAGAGCCTGCCCCTGGGTGGCAGCTCGCAGCGCCTGCGCCCTTCTCCTGCCTGAGCATCCTTGACAGAGCCGATCACCCCACGCCTCACCATCATTGCCAGTGCCTGAACCCGTGGAGGCTCGAGGGCAAGTTTGCTAGGCTGATCTCAAGCTGGTCACCCCAGGACTCAAGTTCATTATGTGGCCTGGGATCTGAAGATAACCGACCTAGCCTTCCCCTGCTTGCACCTAAACACTCTTCATGGTATCTGAATGCCAGCTGACCAAATTGCCCGCAGCAATGCAGTGGGTACCCTCCTGCCTGCTGGAGTTGAAAAGCAGCGAGCCTCTCCCTCTGAACACGGAACAACAGTTTCTCATGGAAGGGAACAGGTGATTTGCAAAGCTGAGGGAAGAAGTTCCAGATGAGAAGGAACCTGCAACTTTTATTACTTAACCACTTATTTATTTTGATCTAGGGCTTGTAGGTGTTTTTGAAAATTTCTATGTTTTTATAAAAATATGTATTTTCAATTAGCCTCAAAAAATGCATAAACAAATCATAAAATGTAAGACTAAATCATAAATATACATTAAAACTAAAGATTGTTTTTACTTTAAACAATCTGATAGTTGAAGCCTATAAACATATTAATTCTTTATGCACAGAGGTATATAATATGTCTGTAACATGAAGTAATTCCATGTAAATAATATTTCTTTTTAACATAGAAGCACCTTTCTCTGGACATCACTCTGTAGCAGGTATTCTTTTATTTCTAGGACTTCAGTGCATGCTGCACTAACTGGTGAGTACAAAACATCTCCTCTCTTTGCCTGAAGCTTTCCATGGTTTTAGTAGTCTGCTCTATCCCCCAAAGCTGGACTGGCAGTGCCAGACAACACCTTCCCCAGGGAGCAGCCTTCAGCCAATGACTGATGAGAGTTGTTGCACAAATACCCCAAGAGCTGTCCCCTGAGGCAGAGAGTAACTCTGAGATGTATAAACTATACTGACTTCTAGAATTTTTCAACAAATTTAAACTCCAGTCACTCACAGTGGTACCTGTGTTCCTCATGCCTATTTTATTAGCCATTATTTTGCCGTATCTTCTCTCCTTTCCCTCAGTTCCAAAGCATTACTTCACTCACCTCCCTAACAAAAATATTTCACGCACAGCTTTGTCTCAAATTTTGTTTCTGGGGAATTCAAACTTAGATACACCCTCTGCCATTATTTAGACTTACAATATTATTATTATTTGAGACAAAGCCTAGACTTCTCTAAGAAATTCCAATGGTAGGGATATAATTATGCCTGACCCTGAGTCTGAAAATGCAAGCTAAATATCTTTGAATCCAAACACTTACTGTAACTCCTAGACTCAAGTTCAGTTTTATCACTACCTTCTCAGTAACAGCAATTTAGTTTGTTTTTTTCTAAGTAGTTTATTATTTGGATCCATATTTAATAAAGTAGAATTACTTCAAATAACTGTGAATCATCAGGGACTTTAATAGGAATGGCGTTTACTACTTGTGGTGGCTTAAAGACAGTTGCTAACTGGTTTTGTTACTTTTTTTCCCCTCTAGAAGTGGAGTTTATTTGCCTCCCCTTGAATACAAGGAAGGTTTTCCACTGCTTTGAGTGCTTAATGGCAGAAGTGACCATGCCCTAGTTTACAGGACCAGTTCTTTCCCTTGGAGTCCAGTTGCTGTGCTCTGAGAAAGCACAGCAGTCGATGGAGGGACTCCTGTGAAGGGGAACCTTGCCCCTGGCCTACTGGGAGAATCAACTTAGTAAACACTGCCAGCCACCTAGGATAATCAACTTGAAACCAGATTCTGGGTCCCCAGTAGAGTCCCATGCTGACAATGCATGAAATAGTTTAAACTGCACCATAGAGCTGAATCAATGACTTGTAAAACAATAAGTAAAATACTGTTCAAACTACTAAGCAGTCCAGTAGTTTCTTATGCAGCAATAGATAACTATAAATGTAGAATTCATGCCTTAAAGAGAATGTTCTATTTATTAATATAAATATGTATATACTTATTAGAGATTCTGATTATGTTTTCACAGATAAAAACAAAATCACTATGATTTAGTAATTTAATATTATGAGAAATCTAATTTGGATCAATAACAAGGAAAAATAAACTTTAAGATCTATAAATGCTATAGAAGTGATGAATTTCAACAATCTCCCTCATCTAGTTATTGTGTTCTATATAAAAGCAATAATACAATTTAATTGTATTCCACATGTCATACTGTTATAATATTTTGGCAATGTGCTATGATAATCCATTAAATATTTATGATTTCACCTGAGATGTTAGAACAGCTTATATATTTTTTGGCAACTAATTAAAATACATGCACCCTGAAGACCAAAATGCCTTACAAGTTGATAGGCTCTGTCGTTAAAATGAACATCTGCAAATCATATGGATATTTATTTAAGCAGTAAAATTATAAAATAGTAATTTCAGACAGTACTATTAAACATTTGAGAAAAAAGTGGAATAACATGATAAATTCTCTGCAATTTTTTCTTTCTGTATGGTTATGTATAAGAAGTAATTAGGCCAATAAGATCAAGATCATATATTGAGAAAACCTTATTTTATAAATAAAAAAATAGCAGTTGATATACATTAAGCACCCATTATGTAATATGGATTTCTTGTAAAGTGTTCAACCATTAAACAAAATTTATTAAGTAGGTATTTTGAATATAAGTGAGAAAATCAATCCCAATGTAATAATTTGCTGTGAGCCAAATGAGCAGTAAGTGGAGTACACAGGATTTTGTCTAGAATTTCTCCAACCTGCAACACTTGATACTTTTCTTTGCTTTACCTTGTCTCCTTATCTTGATGTACATAACTGCTCATTTAAAAAATAGCCAATCTCAGATGGCACCTGTGGCTCAAGGGAGTAGGACGCCAGCTCCATGTACCGGAGGTGGTGGGTTCAAACCCGGCCCCAGCCAAGAACTGCAAAAAAATTAAAAAAAAAAAAAAAAATAGCCATTCTCCTATCACTTACCCTGTGTATCCATCTGTGTCATTCTTCTTCTTCTTCTCTTTTTTGTTTTTTCTCACACAGAAACTTTTGTGTCCCACAGGGAGAAATTTTCATATATATTTGAACCAACAACCAGAAGAGGTGTTTGGAGAAACCATAGTTGAACATGTACATCACATATCCTACAACAGAGACGTTTGGGAATTCAACAGAGACGTTTGAATTCCTTCAGGATTTGCATTTGGTTTTCCTGAGAGAGAACAGCACCTTCCCTGTGGCTTGCCCCGCGCACCTCTTCCTTTTCACCTGCTCTTGTTTTTGCTCCTCCCCCGCCTCATGCATTTTAGGTTTCTTCCTGTGAAATGTTAGTTCCGTTGTCTGGAGCGCTCTTCTTCTTCTCCAAAGGCTCATTACTCACATCTCATTTCATAGGTCGCTCCTGAAGGCTAACTTTCCTTGCTGCCCAATCTTGGCTACATCCTCCCATTTTACTGTGATCATGCTGTTTTCTTAATGTGTATAGCAGCCTACCCAAGTGGTGCCTGCCACCAGCTCAGAAACTCCTGTCTTAGCATGAGACACACACTAGAAAGCCAATATCAAATAAAAATTTAATAAGATTGAACTTAATAAAGACTTCTATTGACTATGGGCTTTCCCATTGATGAGTTTCCTATATTTTAAAGTTGAAGAGTTTCTAGAAATCTACAGACAAAATTGTGTAATGATTTTTAAATGATTTTTAAATCAATACAGTAATAACTGTTAACATTTTAGAAAAAAGTGTCAGGTATATAATAAACACAACAATTTTCTGAATGCATAGAGGAATTCATTTCCTTTCTTTTTTCAATGGAACATGATCATTTCATAATAGAAGTAACATTTCTTTTTGAAGTAAAAACGCAATCAGATCAATTTTATATTTGTAAAGAATGTTTCCATAGACCCACCAGCTGAGTTTAAAATTGTTTTATATTTATTAACTTCTTAGTTCTCAATTTTGTGGACACTTGTCCTTACATAGTATTGCAAAAGTCTTCATTTCCACTGAACCACCCAGTGCATCCAGCAACAGCACATGTAATAATACAAACACACAAACATCTGTTTATTTTGATGCATCTCTTAAAGAGCCCGTGTGTCTTCATAAGGAAGTTTTTCTGCTATTCTATAAGATCCTTTATATTATTTTTCTGTTACTCTCAAACAACTTGAATCACCTATTCAAATATCATCAACTTCCCTAGTTCTGGGCTCAGTCTAAGGTGTCAATTTCAATAAAGTCCCATCCAAATTGTTACTAATATTTATTAAAATCTCAAGACATTGCTAGAATTTTCCCATTCTACACTCCGCATAGAGGTGAAGAATAATTTTCTTCTTATGTTTGGTTCGTACTATTTTCTATGGATCGGAGCTCTTGTTCTTGTTTCCTAAAGCCTTATATTTGCTAGAGGAGATAGGTCCACACATTTATTCTATGGGCTTATCCACCAGTCACTTTTAGGTCAGGGAATTAACACAAAACTCTTATAGCTATACTATCATCCAACATAAACACCCACTTAATAAATCATTTTCTTGTTTTTACTGGAGTTTTGAATGTAATGGCAATGCACATAATTAGAATATATGAGATATTTACCAGTATATAAGCTCAATTTTCAATCTCAGTCTCAAGTAAAATTTGTATAGTTTCTCTATAAATATATTCAAATTTTTCATATAGATATTACTTTTTCCTCAAACATGTCTTTACTGGTTCTTAAAAAATTATTTTTATACATAACAACAAACATCTTTTAACAGGTAATGAAAATTCATTCCATAATTGGTAAATTAATCATTTATCTCAATAGACATTCCTTTCGTTTAAATTTGGTTATATTTTACGGCAAAAATAAATAATATAACAATAAAAATGGGAATTGTATATGTGAATGCAAGTATCTGTTTGTGTCTGTGGTAAGAAAGCCTGATTACTAAACTGTTTTAGCATAAATCATTTAATTTTTTTCTACTGTCTTTAAAAGTATTGATACTCTTAAAATTAATTGCCTGAGGGTTTAAACAAACATCTTTAAAAGGTTTCTTTTTCCATCCTACATTTTACTAACCCAATCATACTTAACAAAGCTAGTTCTTCAGCAGTAAGTTGAGTTTATGTTGTGAAAATCTGTTTTACTTATGAAATACAAAGATGAGGCATGTGAGAAGTAGGGGAAAACAGAATTAAAATAGTTGGTCATCTGTGCTGTATCAGAGAAGAAGTTGAGAGTTATGAGCAAATGGGTATAAAACCTTGAATAGGAGAAAATTTAGAAGGTATTTCCTTTTATTTGTATGTTGGAAACCTTATAATGTATTCTCAATGAAGAAAATGCGTTATTTAAGTTACTTTATAAACTAAGGCTTATTTTTATGATACTACACTGAGTTTGGGTTTTAAGAGATGCCAAAATATAGTCATAGCACGTTTCTACCTAACTGAGTGGCCAAACACAAAAGGGGCATCATTCAGGTTCACGTCAATACCCTGCTTCATATCCGACACGTATAATTTACTAAGGCAATATCACATGAAAAATCTGTGCTAAGTTCCAGGTTCATCTTTGAAGAAAGAGATATGGACAATAATATGATGTAATTACAACTTAATACTCCCTAAATCTTAGTGAATAGTCACTAAAGACAACATTCACTTAAAAATAAAAAGCTATTAATTACAAAAATAAGTTGGTTTTATTGAATTATAAATGTAGTAGTTTTCTTTTATAACAGAATGTAATGTTTTATAATAAAAAAAATTATTTAAAAAGCCCTGTTTATTAAAACTGGTATAAGTTTTGTACTTTCAAGGACTATGAATCAACCTTATGACTATTCTGGAAAAAATGCTGAGTTTTTCCTTATCTAATCTTGAAAGCATATTTTACTCTGCAAGATCATAGCTGTCAATAATATAGCCATCCAATGCTCAGTTTCTAAATATAATTAATAAGTTTAAGAAATTTACAATCAATATTATTTATTCGAGAACAAGACATTATTGTCCAAATAATAGATGCATGTTATATATTATTTATAAATTCTAATTCTGTTTAGTGATTGCCTGTCCCTCATAGCAAAAACAAACATGAAAGAGGAAATCAATGATTTCCTATCCTAGATCAATTTTATGTCTCACTAACATGTGAGACATAAATTCTCATAAAATCATGTGTACATGATTTATAAAATTTTAAGTTGCACTTCTGGATGTTGCCGGAAAGGTCAGCTAAGCTAAATCCTTCATTCTATACACAAACACACCATGGCCTAGAAAAGAAAGGCAAGTGGTGTCATGCAGAAAAATATTTCTTTCTAGATTTTTTTTATTACCTGATTTATCTTAGTATAAAGAGCTAGCAAGTACAGAGCAAAAGTCATACCTCTGTCTTGTAACTCCAAGTTTATTGCTATTTTCACTCTACTGGGTTATATCAGAAACCTTTTATATTGAGTCACAGAATGGCCAGTTAATTTGGAGGCAGCTATCACACACACGTGGACAAACAGAAGAACACCATCCGGAAAATCTCTGCAGCACAAATCCTTTGTAAAACACAAATTGAGGTTCCAAAGTACCATTGGTCTACATGATATTCCTTGTCTAGAAATGGATGAAAAAAAAAATAGTATAGCTTTAATAGTATAGTGAGCTGTATGGAATAACAGTAGTTAGCTCAAATTCAAAAACAAAAGAATACTATGAGAACAAGTAAACAACTTCACTATAATTATAGCATTGTTTTTCTTTACTAATTACATTCTTGTTTTAATAATTTACAGCTAGTTTTACTACATTTTCCAAGGCAGTAACATCCCTCACATCTCTCCCTTTTCATATTCTATACTAACTTCTTTTAAATTATAAATACATAATGAATATTAAAGTTAAGAAAATTTAAATTAAGTTTTCTATGATATGTTGCCTATTTATTTCTTCTTCATTTGGCAACATTCTCACTCCCTATTGTAATATACATTCGTATTATTTACGATCTGGAATTTCATAATGACTCCTTTTGCTTATAACTTTCCCAGCTGAATAAATCTTACATAAGTCAGCAGATTCATTAAACTATAAAACTACTCTATTAACCTGATTTATCTGCCTGATATACTGAAATAAATCAGTAATCTACTGAATTATGAGTATACAACTTTGTGATAAAAGTTCCATATAATTTGGCTTGATTCCTCATTTCTTTTTAAGTGGCTTAGCTCTTGTTTATAAAAAATAAAATTTTAGTTATGTGAGGTATAAGAGCTTGTACTCTGAGCTACTCAGAGGTCTGAAGTAGGGACATTGTTTGGCCTAGAACTTTGAGGCTCTAGTGAGGTATGATTAGTCCCATGAATAGGGATTGTGCTACAGACTTGGTGATATACAAGATGATGCCAAAAGAGAAAAGAAAAGAAAAGAAAAGAAAAAAGAAAGGAAAGGAAAGGGAAGGGAAGGGAAGGGAAGGGAAGGGAAGGGAAGGGAAGGGAAGAGAAGAGAAGAGAAGAGAAGAGAAGAGAAGAGAAGAGAAGAGAAGAGAAGAGAAGAGAAAAGAAAAAAGAAAAGAAAAGAAAAGAAAAGAAAAGAAAAGAAAAGAAAAGAAAAGAAAAGAAAAGAAAAAGAATTCTGACAGCACTGCTAGGAGCGCTTGAGCACTGCAACCCTAGGCCTGCCTGTGCAAGTGACTGCCAGACTTCCCTGGAAGCACTTATATAGCACTTACTGGAGCAGTAGAGGGGTCCCTTTGTGGTTGCCAGAAAAGTTGCTGGATGAAGAGGGTGTGGCTGCCTATCACTGCCAGCCAATATGCAGAGATGGGGACAGGTCCACCAAACTTGGTCAGAAGGCTGGGATTCTGAAGAACAGTGAGAATAGCCTCTCTAAGACTGTTCTGTTATTCCATTTCCAAAATTACAGTTTTATATATAAAAGTGCAAAGCATAGACTATATCAACTTGTATTTCAAATAATAATCAGCATATCTCAGTGACCTATTATAACATTTTAATTTAAAATTTAATCTCCTAAATTAATCTACCTAAACTGTTTAAGACAGGCATCTTTAGGGTGGGAGTTAAATTTATAAAACAGTAAGAATGGGAGACAGGAGGCTCAAGGTCAGGCAGGACCTCAACTGACCAGACCAGCTGTGTCATGTCTACCCTAACCTGCCTATCTCCACATTATTCTCACTACATGTGCTTTCACACTCACCCACACACCCTTCCACACCCTCTAACAGAGTGAGAGAGACAGAGGAGAAGAGAGAATGGACACAATTTCAGATGACAGAGACCCTGCTAATTAGAATGTATCCTCTTGTCAGCTTTATTGTGAGTCATACATCAATGAGTATATCCCTTAATGCTTAGCTTAATTTTTAAGTGGGGTAGGAACAATGTAATCTGTGGAAAATCTACATGAAACATGGAAATGCCATCAAAAATAAAAAGAGAAAGAAAGAGGAGTGGTGTCCATTATACTGTGATTTCACAAAATGCCACTGAATTGTATAGATAAAATGTCTAATTTTGTGTTGAGTGAATTTCACCTCAATAAAATAAATTATTTAATTGAGGTGCTGGATTTGTTGACCACTTGCAAAATAATAATAATAATAAAATCATTAGTTCTTACAGGATAAATTGGCATGTGAGAGGAAGTAAGTAGTCAGAGATAACTGGGAAATAGTTCTGGATTAAACACAGGGGTGAGTGGAGCCACCCTCCAAGAGATGGGGACAGGTGGTTTTGGGTGTGTGGAGTGTGAGATGTCATTAGACATCTGAGTGCAGAGATGGACAAGAAGCCCATCCTCAAAACAGGGATGGGTACACATTTTTAGAGAAAAATTCAAATGTTCTTTGTTGTTTTATTATTCATTTTTTCAAATTTCTTTAAAATTTTCCTTTTTCTTTGTTTAATAACATCGTGAAAGTTATTTATTTTTTAATAGTCAAATAAAAATCATATAGATGTTTGATGTATATGGTTATATGCATGTATTGTGGAGTGCTCAATTCAAGCTAATTATCACATGTATCAACTCACATACATTTGTGTGTGATCAGGCCACGTTAAACCTCCTCTCTTAGAAGTTCAATCCATGGCTGTTAACAACGCTTACCAGGCTACAGCACAGATTTCTTGGACTCCTTCCTCCTGTTGAACTGACTTCTGTGCAATACCTCCAATCTCCCATGACCTCCCAGGCATGGTCACCTACTCCTCTATCTCTGTTGGCTAAGCATTTCTGGGTTCTCCACATGAATGAGGTCCATGTGGTATAAATCTTCTGTGCTGGATCCTTTCACTGAGCATGACTTCCTCCAGGGTCTTTTCTATTCGTGCAAAGAAAGTTCTGTTATTTTCTGTTAGTCTTCCTGTCAGATGATCTTGTAGAACTCAGGGCTAAGCAGAGAACATCCTTTTGGGTGGCTGTTTCTTGGGAAAGGTCATCCCTTGGGATTGGCAAGAAAGGAGGCTATGGACTGAACCCAGTCTTCCTGGGTCAGAGACCATCATAGGGAGGTCTTGAGGCCTCAGGCTCCAGGGAAAGAAAGAGATGGCTGCCCTCCAGTTCATCTGAAAGCAAGCCTATGACCTGGAGGCTGGTCCCACTGACAATGGATGTACTCTGTCCCTGGTCAGCTCTGAGATCTGGGCAGGAAAAGAGGCCCCTTTCAGGCTTGCACCTACTGTGGCGGCATTGGGCACTTACGGTGGGGCCAGACATAGTCTCAGTGGAGCTGCTGGTGGTGATGGTGAGGGTATGGGTGGGGCGGGGATGGTGGTCAGAGGTTATTGAGAGGTGGGGGCGGGCTTTCCTGGGAGCCTCTTGTGTCTCAACTGATGCGGCAAACTGACCAACACCAGGAACAGAGAAACATTGAGAAAAGGGATAAGCCAAACAACCCATTTTATGAAAAGTGTCTGCACCTCCGTTCCAGGGCTCCTGACCAACAGGGCTGGTTTTGGATCCAAGGAGACACTTGGGATAGTCTGGGTAGACATTAGCAAGGTGTTCTTCAGAAGGTTGCAAGGTGGGTGGAGGACTTGGTGCGGAAGGAGCTGGCACCTCTTTCCGTCAAGGCTCAGGGATGGACCTGCAGAAGGACCCTCCGCTGACCACATAACCACATCCGCATTTGCCCTCCAGAACAACCTGAATGAGGAGGAGTGGTGAGCCGCTACGGGTTGCAAATGTCTGGCACAAGACAGAGTCTGGAGTAATCCCTAGGGCCTCTGAATAAAGAGTGCCTTCTCGCAAACACATTCCTGTTTCCCGGTCCATTGTGCCTACTCTGTTGCTCCATGCGGCTTTCCACACCTTTTCTGTGGCTGCTCTCCCATTGCACTCGAGGTCTCACTAGTCTTCACTCTTTGCCAACCAAAACAAAAGCCCAGATCCCATTGCAAGGCAGCATTGACCGGGGAAGGGGAACCAGGTGCGATCCACGCGACCGGTGAGGTCAGAATCGCAGAGAACCAGTGCCCCCGGGGCACCTGGGGAAGTGGGTCTCAGGAGGCCTGACCGTGTCAGGCGGGACCGGACTCTCCTGAGGCTGATGGTGACCGCGGGGGGGTTGGGGGGAGCATTTTCCTGG
>CAUYPK010097294.1:0-87151 GCA_963574355.1 Loris lydekkerianus | reverse complement strand
CAGTGATATTGGACCTCGACCTGATTTAACTGCCTCTAACCTTTTTTTGGGGATACAGGGCCCAAAGGTGAAGGGTAAATAAGGGTAGCAGGGGAAGAAGGTAGGGTGAAAAACAATGTAGGCCCGTCCACAGGGGATTTTCCAGAATTTCTTGTCTCCTTTGATTGGTACCCCAGTGAAAGTATTATTTGTTAAGGGAGTGATTTCATTTAAAAACCACTTAGAAACATTAATACAGAATCATGCAAATGATGCATTGGAAATACTAAAGGTTAGAGACAGCGAGTTCAATTAGAATAATCTGTCAATTATCCAAAGATAAGAAGTTGTGGGACTTAAATTAGGGTGCTGCCAATGAGAAAAGCATGTGTGGATCCATGGATGAGTGGACAGAAGAAACAGGGAACAGAAATTACTTTGTGGGGCCAAAGAGAAGGGGTCAGTTAGGACTCACAGGTTATATGTGGGAGTGATCTGACTGCAGCATAATTCTCCCAGTTATGTTAAAGGGGCTAATTTTATGAGTATGATCAACTCATACTAAAAAAACAACAACAACATAAAATCCCAACATTTTCCTAATTAGAAAAATAGTGGCTTAACAGAAAATATGAAGAAAAGCCAAGAAGCAAAGGCACTTCACGGGATAAGGGGAGAATTTTACAGGACGAGCTGAACCTGATAGCAGAATGTGGATAGAAGGCTGGGGAAGGGCAGCAAGGATGTTCAGAAGGGGCAGCAGGTTGGAGCGGAGACGGAGCTCCTAAATCAAACTTGTGCAGAGCCGTCTGCATCGTACCCTCAAAGGGGGGAGGGAGGAGAAGTACAGTTTTCAGAGACGGAAGAGTTTATGAAATGGGAAGAAAAGCAAGATTCCCCTCTGCTGGGGATAGGATATGAATCACAGGGAATTCAGGATTGAGTAGGTGTGGACACGGAAGTGGCAATTATAAAGTAATGTTCAAGAGCAGAACTAATTACACTTGCGGGGCATGCCAGACCTTCCCAGTATGATGAGACTTGGGCTATCCTCTCATTGCAAATCCCATCCCATCTTGATTTTGCTTTTTCATTTGCCTGCAAGACATTGGGCCCTCCACATCCATGGATTCACCCAACCATATATCAAAAATATTCAGGGAAAACAGCTAACAATGAAAAATAGTACAAATTTTGAAATACATCAAAACATCTATTGACATAGCACTTACATTGTATGAGGTCTTATAAACAATCTATAGATGATTTAAAAGTATATGGAAAAGTGTATGGGAGAATATGAATAATGGGTATGCAAAAGCTTTGCCATTTTACATCAGGGACTTGAGTATCCACAGATGTTGGAGTCCATGGGGTTCTAGAAAAAAATCTCCCACAGACACTAAGTTGTCACTTAGCCAGTTATTATGTGAGATTTGACAGTCAGGTTTGTATCTTTCTGCATCCTAAGAACATATACTGAGTACAGAGTCTCATTAATTTTCTTCCCCTGGAGATTTGCTTGTTCGTCTGGTCTGGGGAAGCCTGAATCTCATGGATGTGAGAGAAAGACTCCAACTCTGGGCTGTGGGCTGTGTTTGGTCTCCTGAGCTCCGTCTGCCCAGTGGAGCCCACTGAGCTTTCTCTGATTCCTTCTCCCATTGCTTCTTGTTTATCTCACTGAATTATCTTCTTTAGTTTTCCTCACATCCACAAAACAGTTCTGCTCATACCTGCATCCTCCTTCATCTCTTCAGAAATCAGGATATTAACACTACTCTTCTTTTCCTCCCATCCACAAAACAGTTCTGCTCATACCTGCATCCTCCTTCATCTCTTCAGAAATCAGGATATTAACACCACTCTTCCTTTTTTTTTTTTTTTCAGTTTTTGGCCGGGGCTGGGTTTGAACCTGCCACCTCCAGCGTATGGGGCTGGTGCCCTACTCCTTTGAGCCACAGGCGCTGCCCTGAACACCACTCTTTACAACATTGAATCTTAACTTTTATATTTGGAGAGCTTTTACAGTTTTCTAAGGGGTCGTTAACTCATTTGGCCTTCACATCCGCTTGGGAGGTGAGCAGGCCAGACAATTATGCTCACTTCACAGAGGGAGAAACAAAGACCCAGTGAAGGTCGTGTAATGAGCTCGCACTGCAACCCAGACACCTTCGTATTTCCTGACTTCTCACCCGTCTCTCATCTCTTGACCACACATTGTACAAATCATCCTTCACGGAAAATCCCACAGGCCTCTCCTTCACAATGGAGTATGTCCTTGAGAGCTGCTTCTGCGTCACACACACTGAGTGGTTGGTGCCAGCTCTCCCCTGTGGCCTTGCCAAGGCTGCATAAACTTCCTGAATGTTAGTTTCATCATCTGGAAGGACTGAGACTAGCCGGATGTTATCATAGAGTTGCTGTAAAGATCAAGTGAAGTTTGTCACAGACACTGCATAGGAACCACCCACAAAGATTGACAGCAAGAAAATTATTTAATTCAGCCCTTGTACTGATATGTGATCATGAGCTATCTGTTACCAGTGTTTTTCCTAAAATTCACACAGTGTGCCCTTGAATGTCCTTTAATAGTGAAGGGAATTGAAGGGAATTTGTAGGTCAGAGACATACGTCTTCAAAGACAAGTATTTATATACATCCATTGGAGCAGACATAATAAATTCAGATAAGTCAAGCAACTGTGATGTTATTGATTACATAATCCTTAGTTAAAACAAGCTTATGTTAGTGGCGAGGCCTGGTTTTTGTTTTTCTGTATTCTTGCTTAGCCTTTCTCCTTGTCCTTATCTGTCCTCTCCTTCCCTTTTAAGCCACGGCACCTTGCAGTGTGATTCTTGCCCCTCACGAGTAGGAAAGACTGTCAACCCTCAAAGCCAATGTCAACAATGGAGAGGGCGGGATAGAAATCGCACTCAAATGCAAGTGCTATTATTAATTACTGGCATTAACAGTAAAAAGGAAAGTAGAAAATTATGGGCAAGGAAAGCAACTTGTAGTTTTGAATGTGCTGCCTGTTTCTCCATGATCACAGCTGGAATTTCCTTTTCTGCCTGGGCACGGACTGAATAGGGCAGGAGATTCAGTGAGGTTTGAGGCCTTGGAGAAATGCCAGGCACATGATGTTCTCCTGGTTCTGGGGTATGAGCAGAAGGCACAACCACTCCTGTGTGCCCTCGTCCTCCACACAGAGGCCAGAGGGTCCCTGGGAGAGGCAGATACCACTGAGCATTCATCCTGAGATCTACCCAGGAAAGCACTATACTGGGCTCTTTTTGCAGCAAACTGGATCTTCTAACCCCAGCCAATGACATACTAATTCAGGAGGGGAAATTTCTAACCTCTATGAGTCACCAAATGTTTTAAGGATTGATTAATAGATGCATATGTCTATTAATAGGTGTTTTTTGCCTTCCCTGACAAAAGCCAAATTATGAGATATTTTTAAAGGGCCCATATCTGTCTGATGAAATTTTGTCAGCTGTACCAGATAGATGCAAGCTCTTAAAGCAGCAACTTTCAACTGGTGTACCGTGGCACACTGGTGTACCATGAGAGGATCTTAGATGTGCCGTTAAAATTTTAAAGATCATTAATAATTTTCAAAAGAAGTTTAAACTTTTTTCCTTTTTTTCATCAATGTAATTTAAGTTTGCCAAGGAAGTTTAACTGTGGGTTCAAGTATGCCCAGGCCATGAGATAAAAAAGGTTGGAGAACACTGTCCTAGAGGCTGTTGGGATCAGTTAACTGACACCTTACTTCTGTTCTTCTATACCCAAGTAAGTTTCTTACCTACAAAGTGGTCTCAAGACCATCCGAAGAAACTTGAAGGTAATTTTAACAAGAGCAGGAGAGCACTGTTGAGATTCTGCAGGACTTAGGCACTGCCCCACCCCCTGCCACCCCACTTTCCTTTTTCTTTTCTTTATTTCTTTCTTTTTTTTTTTTTTTTTTTTTTTTTTTTTTGAGTCAGGGTCTCAAACTGTTGACCTGGGTAGAATGCTGTGACATTAGAGCTCACAGCAACCTCAAACTCTTGGGCTTCAGTGATTCTCTTGCCTCAGCCTTCACAGGCACCTGCCACAATTCCAGGCTATTTTTTTTATTGCAGTGGTCATTGTTTTTAGCTGGCTTGGGCCAGGTTCAAACCTACCAGCCTCTGTGTATATGGCTGGCACCCTACCCTCTGAACTACGGGTGCTGCCAACTCCCTCTCCCCCACCTTTTTCAAATAATGGGTAAGGCAGCTGTTCGCTGAACATTGAACAAACTCATGTTTCTATACAAGAGAAGAAGAGGGATGTGAAATATATGGAGATGAGATAATGGGAAAAATTGCCTTCAAAGTTAGGGAAAGCTCAAAGAACAAAGGTGGTACCCAGACTTGAAGAAAAGTCATGTGATGTGGCTCGTGGGAAGTTTGAGTCTTGCTCATTCATTTGGCAGCTCTTGATGAGCAAGGAACTGAGGGCCCTGCTGGAGAATGAAAAGAGCAGAGATAATAGCTGCCTTCAAAGACTTCCTGATGCTTTCCTGTTAGAGGGGTAGACCCCAAGACAAGATAGCAAAGAGCTCAAACCACTTCATTTTTCAGATGAGACAACTGAGACACCGGGAAATGATGTCATTTGCAAATTTTATTTTTAAACCAAATTTGCTAGTCAAATCAAGGCTCACAACCTGACAGCCCCTGTAACTCTCAGGTTGTGACTCATTTTTACTTTCTTCACATGTCTGAGGTATGTATAGGTTTTTTTATTCTAAGTTTCTTTTTTCTTTATTTTTATTATTATTTTTAATTAGTATTAGATCATAGCTGTGTCCATTAATGCCATCATGGGGTACCATGCACCAGTTTTATAAACTGTTCAACACATTTTCATCACACTGGTTAACATTTCTTACAGAAATATTTTGTTCTCTTCTTTTGAGATAGGGAACACAACAAAGGTTAGAGATTTGTTCCTGGCTACAACTCATTGGATTTCTTCTATCACCTCTGTCCGCCATACAAATTTTCACAGTGCTCAGACTAGGTTCCCCCCTTAAAATGAAACCTGAAGTTGTACGGTCTGCTAGGAGGAAGCCTGACTACTCTGCTTATTGGGAGATGACTGCAAGGAGCCCCTTCTTGCTTGTGGCAGAGGGTCATTCTGCATTAATCAGAGGCATCCTTGACCCTGTGAACTCCCAGGAGAGTCAGGGTGCCCTTGAACGTTCCTTCAGTGCCACTTACACAGAAAGTGTCTAGGTTGTACCTAGCCAATGTAACCCTCTTCTGCTTTGGACATGGGATACTTAAGCTCTTGACTTAATTAATAAACATTCTAACAGAAACATGGTTAAGTCATGTATTTTTGTGTGTGTGGCTGATAAAATGAGACATTCTGGCATTCTTCTTTAGGTCTTTCCAGTATTTTCATCACTTATTACAATTTGAAATACTTTTTTGAATGGACATGTATATTCTCTTTTGTTGACTTTCTGGGACAAATGTGCTACAAATTTATAGTACACTGTTATACAATAAATTCATATGAATCCCTTAAATTTCCAAATATATAATTTTTATATATGCTTTGAAATGAAAGAAGCGTGAAGTTTTATTTTTCATGAGGGCACTGTGAGGTTTTCTGGTAGCGATGCATCAGTAAAGTGGTGATTATCATGACAATAATACATTTATAATTCTACTTATCTGTTATAAATTTATTAGAATGGTTTGAACTCAGTTGGTCTAGTGTGCAATAATTTACCATTAACATCGAAATGTCCCAAAGTATTACATTTCATAATATCATAAAATGTGATTGATTCTTATTTTGGAAGTATCCTAAGAACTGACACACACACACACACATATATATACATATTTATATATATATATATAGAGAGAGAATATATGCGTATACATGTGTGTGTATATATTTATAATTTATTTATAATTTATTAGTATACATTATATGTTTTATTATATATAATATATATAAAATGTATTTATAATTTATTAATATATATTCCTACTATATATTAATATATATTCCTACTCAATGTATTAATATATATTAATGTATATTAATATATATTTATATTTATAGTAATATAATATATATGATTTATTTATAATTTATTAATATATATTCCTATTCAATGTATAGTATAATTAAAGTAACAACAAAATAACATTATTCAGTGTTTTCAGTCATGGTATAAACTTTGTGAGAGATGAAAAACCACAAATTTGACATGCTCACATATGTTGTTCTTATGAGATAAATTGAATATCAGATACATGCTTTTTTATTTTATAACTTAGGCTTCTGGATACCTACACCAGCTTTTAATTTTTTCTGCAATATATATGGGTATCATGTTATTCATTATGCTTGATACATCCAGGACTGAGTGGCTCAACCACAGTGCAGCTAAAAGGGAAAACCAGGAAAGGTAGGCAAGGCCTCAGATAATGTTTGTAGAGATCAGGTAACAAGCGGTAGATAAGTAAGTGGGAGACGTAAAATTGATTTAAGCCAGAGGACTGAAAATGATCTCCTAGCCATTGCTAAATATTATTGTGTCTGGAGGAACATGTGAGTAGCCTTAGATGTGTGCCAAGGCCTTTGCATACTTTGATTAGTGCTGTATTCTTATACACCATTCGTAAAACTTGAGAATCTGAAAATAATCAATGGTCCCTATTCCCTTCATCAGCCCCATATCTTGTTGCCATGGCAACAAGTATTACATGATTTTAAGAATTTCTAGAATTACAATAATAGTCCAATTCAAAAGTATGCTTCTAGGTGAATAAGCTTAAGAATAAAAAGGTAAGAGAATCCTAAAAAATAAGCTAAAAAAAAATTGAATGAGAACAGAAGGATTGGCATTTCCCATGGAGAGGGTATTGTGAAATCAGCTCCAGAGATTCTGGAAGAATGCTCCAGATGCCAAATTTCATAGGCCATTCAGGGACAGAAGAATCAATTTGTCCTCTCACTCCACTACTGAATTGTTTGTAATTGGTTTTATGTAGTTGCTCAGAAGGAAGAGAAAGAGGAGGAGCAACAGCCGAGCATGCCACGCTGAAGGCTGTAGTAATATACAGTGGGAGGGGGGTATGCAGCCGGAAGGAGAATCCGTGTGGTAGTCGGGGGAGAGGCCGGAGGAGGAGCTGTGGAGGAGGAGGCAGGACGAGGGTGGGAGAAGGAAGGTATACTCCACATCAAGATGATTTAACTGACAAGAAGAAGGGGATCATTTCTTAATTGTGTAAATTCCCTGCTTCATGGACATAAATGTACACAGAGTTATAGAAGTCCAATGCATTCAGCGTATCGCTACGTGGCCAAGTACACACTAATGTCTGACATTCAGGAAGTGCTTTAATTGAGAATATGGACTTGTTTACTAAAGGGCTCAACAATATGCAATATGAATTGATTTATTTTAAACTATGTACACCCAAATCTTTAGATTATATAGTCATTGTTTTTGTCATCGTTTCGGACAAATAATCTACACATTTTTTGTTAACTAATATGACACAGTTATTCTGTTTGCTCCCATTTTCATTTTGAAAAATAAATATGACTAAATAGGTTTTCAAGGTCCTTACATGGACACTTTCATCACTGTTGAAAATAATGTAAAATTATAAAAGAGAAACATAGTTGATATCATTTGTCTTTACATAGGCCATCTTATTTATATTATTAGTATTGAAAAATAAGAATAAAATACCTACTAGGTAGATTAGATATTAGTATTATTTAGTTTCTGGTGCTGTTTATTTTTTGAGTTGTTAAGTTTGCAGGAACAAATTTTGACCTAAGAGAAAGCTAAATTCTATAATTGTGAACCATCTTGTCACAAATTTCTGCAATCTGTATGAATACAAAGAGTTTAATTACAACTGAGGGCACATTGGATTTTTGTGCATATGATCATCATCATTTAAAGTTACATTCACCTGGCATGCATAGGTCTTCTGGACCATGTGCTCTACAACCTTCTAGATCTTGTTGCTGGCTTCAGACTAGAGTCTAAAATAAGAGAGAAGAGGAGACAGCTGTAAAAACACTTGAGAAAAGACAGGAATCTTCACGTTAGTCCTTCCTGGGCCAATACATTTTCTGTAAACTTGAGAATGTCAGCAAGTTTTCTGGGTCTTGACTTCCTTTTTTGCACCGTGAGATGTTTGTAATGACCTATGCCTGAGGCCCCATCCTAGGTGATTTCAACCATTAAAGTGACTATTGCAAATTATTCTTCATAGGATTCAAAGTACTGTCCAATCTTTAAGTAGGTGAACTGTGATGGACATGTCCTTACTCAGTGGATCTCATGTCTCTGGCTTTCAACCACTTCATGAATTACCCTTAGGAATTATGCTATACCTAGCCAAGACTATCATGACTCAGCAAATTACCTAACCTGATTTGGAAGATGCTGTCATCCAAGACCATGTACTGACCTTTATCTGCTAAGTCACAGGTGTTATTCACACGTCTTTGTAAGTATTTTTATGTAGTTAATTTATACAGTGTCTCCAGGTGTTCTGCTCTGCCTCTTAAATTCCAAACTGCCATTCAGTCACTAGTAATTTTCTTTCAGTTTTTTTTGTTTTTGTTTTTGTTTTTCTTTTTGCTGGGGCTGGGTTTGAACCTGCCACCTCCGGCATATGGGGCCGGTGCCCTACTCCATTGAGCCACAGCTGCCGCCCTAGTAATTTTCTTTCAATCTGAAACTAACACTTAAAACTCAGAAGCTCTGCTCTGATGGCCATACAGATCGCATTGTTTGCTATGTTAGTGCACTAGTGATGGGTGGTTCAAGCCAGGGCTAAAACAAATGAATAAAATTTCAAAAAACAGAGGTATACAGAACAGTATTTTCTTTTAGCCTTTAAATATAAAATCTAAATTTCCCCTTGCCTTGCATATGTGGATGACACAGAAACTCACTTCTAAGTGATAGAATATGGAGAGGAAAACTAGTAGTGTTAAAATGAAGACATCTAGTGAACACTATCTCCACCAGGTTGTCACAGTTAATGTCAACACTGGGAAATATTGATGCCATATAACCCTGATACGATGTGATGAGAAGGGGACGCTGAGTATCCCTCTCTAACCTAGAGCCCCAACATCACCATGAAGAAAAATAAAAAGAAAACTAATTTGAGGATATTCAACACAATCCCTCACCAGAACTCTTCTAAATTGTCAAGGTCATGAAAATGAAGCGGAGACAGAAACTATCACAAATAGGAAGAGACAGAGGTGACAACGGGACTGAAGGCTTTGTGGCATCCTGAATTGGATCTAGCAATTAAAGGAAAAAAAAAAAAAAAGACAGTGGTAAACTTAGTAAAATACAAATAAAGATAGCATTTTAGTCATTAGTAATATACAAGTGTTCATTTCTTCATTTTTAGCTATTGTGCCTTGGCTATGTAAGATTAACTGGGTGAATGCTGACAGCCACTCACTTTATGTCGTCTTAGGCTTGTTTACTGTGAAATGATTAACTCTTAGGCTACATGTGTCTGTGTTAGTTTGCTTGTGTTGCCTTAACGAAAGGCAACGAATGACTTATATAATGGAAATTTTGCTCACAGTTCTGAAGGCTTGGAATCCAAAGTCCAGGTGTCAGCCAGTGTTCTTTTCCTCTGTGCTGGGAGGGACAGATCTGTGGTGGCCTCCTCTCCTCATTGGTAGATGGCCTTCTTCTCCCCTGCCTCTGCTGCGTCCTGCCTTCACAGCTGTCACTGTCCCGTCAGTCATAGAGCATCACAGCCGCCTCCTACCCCCATGGCCTCATTGTAATATGAAAACCTCTGGGAAGAGCCTGTCTCCAAATAAAGTCGTATTCTAAGGTAATGGAAGTTAAGAAAGACAAAGCTCAATGCCTAGTAATGCCTCTGAGTTCCTGAGCCTTTTTCATTCTGCAAGTGCATTGGTCCCTCCCTGTTGTGTCCCCCACATTTAATGTGTGACTAAACCCTGCCACTTGTACTTACAGAATTGCTGCTCAAATCCATGTCTTTGTCCCTGTACCATCACCCTGACCACTCCAGTCCAAACTACTGCAACAAAGATTTATCTGGACTAGAAAAGAGCCACGTTGCAAGCACAGTCCTCTTCTTCCAATGCAAGTCACCTATGCTGAAAGCCTTCCAAGTCTTCCCATTGTTCTGAGAACAAAGACCAAAATTTCTCTCAGGGCCTGTGTGCCCTGCCAACCTCCTGACCACACCATAGCCATTTCCGGCTTTGTTCTCTCTGGCTCAGGGAACAGGAGCCAACTCCACATTTTCACGGAAAGCAGGGTCCGCCTTCTGCCACAGCACTTCTCTTGTGCTCCCACCCTCACTTCCCACCTACCTCATTACTTCCACTTCCTTCCTCCTTACCCCTCTGGTCTCAGCTCCGGCATCCAGGAATCAGGACCATCTCTCTAGTATCCCCCAGACCATATCAGGACCCCTCTTACATGTTGTCTGGACAAACTTTACTTTTCCTTCTGAGAAGTTATCTCATTTTACAATTTTATGTTTGTGTAATTATTTTATTGACTTGGGTCTCTACCAGCAGACTGTAAGGTGCATGAGGCAGGAACCCCATCTCCTTGACGCTCTGCCTTCTGCCCAGTACCTTGCATAATGCTTGGCTTGTGGTTGCTTCTAAATTCTTCAATTAATTAATACATCTATGGGTTTATTTGCAATTTACATTATTCAACTTGATGCATTATTTCTTCCCCTGATTATATTGTCACTTGATAAATGTACTAATCATTATTGGTTTACCTTCTAGTTAAATCATTGAAGTCAAACTAATCATACATGCTTTGGGGAAGAAAAAGAAATTTTTTTTTTCTTTATGATTTCCTAACCTAGTTACAATTGGAAGCTAGATTTAATTTGTTGGTCTAAATAGAAATTTAAACTTAAATTACTTCTATATTTTTAAATGGACCAGTATTTATAAACTTACTTTTTTTACCATTTATAAATACTTATACAAATAGTCCTAACAGTGTGTATCTAAGTGTGTTGAAAATGTTTTAAGTTGTATGAGACTGAGCGTCAACATTCTGTTGATTACTGACTTGGAAGTAACTGTGTTTATTAAAGCTGTTCTTTGAGGCTTCCTTCTCTGTCATGGAGAGAAATGCAGGCATTCTTAGAATATTCACTGGTGTTTGTAGCATCAACACATCTCTGACAGCAGGTGTGTCTTAGAGAAGCTTTTCTGTTCTGGGTGAATTTTAGCCACGTATGTAGCTAACCACTCTCCACTCTGTGGATTATTGATTGTGTTACTCTGAAGACACCAGCATCTACTTCTTCAGACAGATCAGGAAGCAAAATGTTTAGAAAATTTAAATTTCTGGCATTTGATTACAGGAAGTGTTTATACACAAAAATTCTGTTTTGTGTGTATACAAGCTGGAGAGAGAGAGAAGCCTGACTGCTCATAGAATAAAACATTTACTTAAATGAATACTCAATGTGCCAGAATGACACTTTTAGTTTGAGTAAACACCTGTATCATGTAATGCATTGATCTAATGGACACTTGCAGTATGCTGGCCCTGTGTTCAATCTGTGATACGCAACAACAGCTCAGATGGACAAGTCCCCTGCTCTCATGAGGCTTATATTCCAATGTAAAATCTCTTAATGTGTGCCAAGCAAGCATACGGAGATTTATTTTTGGTTCAAGGACCATTTCAAAGATAGAGATTAGTGCTGCTTTCTTGCTTAAAGCTTTAATTCTCCAGATGTATAAATGAAATTCTTCCCCCCTTGCCAGAAACATACTTGTCCAGCAGAAGAAATCCTGTAGGGTAAAGCCAGGAGGGCACAGCCCGATTTGGCCAAGGAGTCAACCCTTTGGGATCCTCTGCTGGAGCAGAACCCCAGCCATTCTGATGGCTTGCCTCTCCGCTGCGCTTGCACTGTCAGAATGCAACTGAGAGGGAAAGAGAGAGAGAATGTGTGCACACACATGCATGGCATGGTACAGGGTGACACAGCTACTCCCTTAGAGGAGCCTTGGTGACAGTTCTTCCTGATGCTCACGTCACCCACCTGTGAAGGACTCAGATGGAAAAGAGACGTAAAATAAAGCAGAACAAATGACCGCACACTAGGCTGTAGAGCAGGGTGTTTTGTGTGGAAAAGACCCACATTCTAACTCTTATCTCTCAAGGGAGTACTTTTTAAATTACATCATGTTTTGCCATTCTTATAATTTGATCTTCCAATATGAAATAGGTTGGATGATCTTATTAATGAGGAATAATGACTTTGTGGTGAAAATAGGACTGGACCCCAGAGCCCACAGTTTCTCTTTGGGGAAGACTTGCCTTGCCCCCAGCTGCCTGGGGTGCAGGCGGCCAGGGGTGACGTGTGCGCTCCCGGTACTGTGGTCTCCTCTCCCTGCCTGAACCTGACTTCTTCCTGTACCAATTACAGCTTTTCCCATTGTCTTCATCCTACTAAAGGGCGTCTCCCTGGGCAAAATCAATGAAAGGAAATTATATTTGAAAATATCCAACATACCAATATTTATTAATGTTTTCCATCTTGGCAGAATAATTCCTTATATGTTGCAGCTGATTTTTTAAAATACATTTGGGGAGGATGTTTGGGTTCACAGTAAAATGGAGAGGAAGGTACAGAAATTTCCCATGTGCTCCCTGCCTACAGGAATAGGCACCTGCTCCACTATCAGCAACCCTCACCGGGGTGATGTATTTGTTACAATTGGTGAACTATGCTGACACATCATGATCACCCAAAGCCCGTAGTTTAGTTAGGGTTCACTCTTGGTGTTGTGTATTCTCAGGTTTGGGCACACGTGCAATGACGCGTATCTACCATTATAGCATCATACAGGGTATTTTCACTCTCCTAAAAGTCCTCTGTGCTTCCCCTGTTTATCACTCAACTTTCAGCAATTACTGATCACTTCATGTCTCCACAGTTTTGCCTTTTCCAGAATGTCCTAAAGTTGGAATCATGCAAAGTCCACCCTTTCAGACTGGCTTCTTCCACCAAGTAGTCTGCTTCCTCTACCCCTCTACATGGAGTGATAGCTGGTTTCTTTTCAGTGGTGAGGAATATTTCATTTTCTGAATGTACTATAGTCAATCTGTTCACCTACTAACAACATCTTTGTTTCTTCTGCGTTTTCACAGTCGTAATTAAAGATACTGTAAGTATCCCTATACAAGTTTTTGCGTGAACATTAGTTTTAACTCCTTTGGTTGAATACCGAGAACATGACTGCTGGATCCTGTGGGTAAGAGTGTGTTTAGTTTTACAAGAGGGAGGGGGATTGATGGGATTACATCTGCGGTGCATCTTGCAAGGGTATTGGAAAACTTGGTAAATGTGGGACGTAAATGTCTTAGCAAAATAACTAAGAAAATGCCAGGAAGGCTATGTTAACTAGTGTGATAAAAATGTGTCAAACGGTCTATGAATCAAGTGTATGGGGACCCACGATCATATTAATGTACACAGCTATGATTTAATAAAAAAAATAAATAAAACTCAGTGGAACTCACCAGGGGTGTTGGGTCTGTCTGGACACTCCCTAGCCCACCAGTTCCCTGTGTTAAGAATGAGCACTTGCACCACATTGAGCCAATGACAGAGTGATCACAGGTACAGAACCACACCATACAGTTTATTACAGGAAAAAAGAAAGCAGCTATCTGAAAGAAAGAAGGCACAAAAAGTGAAACAAAGTGAAAATATGTCCCAGAGAGTGGGAACGGGTCAGTCTCCATGCACTGAGAAATCCCAGAAGTGTAAACACACACTGCCTTTTAATGTGCTCACTAGCTTGTCCCACCTTTCTCCTGGCATGATTGGTTAGCATTTCCCACCTTTGGAGTGACTGACAGGTTGAGATTATACAATAGATTATATTGTATATATGTGATATATGTGATATATATACAATATATTATATTGTATATATGTGTATATATGTTATACAATAGATTTTATTTATATATATATTTATATATATAGGTTGGTCACATAACAGTTTCCCTTTCTATGCATGAGCCTTCATGACAGTCCTTCACCAAAGCTCTATGCTCTGCTAATAAGATGAGCCCCAGGTCAGTTAAAAGTCACCAGGAACTCCTTACCGTGTGTGTCCACCAGGGAATGGGGCTTAGCCGCAATTAGGCTCCTAGTTACAATTTAGTTCCCATCCTCCACCTTTCGCCACTTCCTTGCCCCTTGTTGGCCCTCCGTCAGACCTCATAGGGAGTGGCAGAAAGGAAGGGATGGGCAAAACCTACCCAATGGGTACAATGAACACTATCCCAGGCATGGGCACACTTGTAACTCTGACAGAAGCATAACAAAATTAATACATGCAACCAAAAACATTCATACAGGTATATATGGGACTGTGCAAGGTTTCAAGAAAAAAAATAACTGAAACAATTTTTATTTTTAAAAAAATCTAAATCTCCTGTTAATAAAAGGAAACTCCTGCTTGACGGTCTTAAACCCAGGCAGCATTTCTTTCCTGCCTGTGCACTTGAACTGGCTCATCCTGGTCTCAAGCCTGTTGGCTGTCAGGCTAAAAGAGTAAAGTTCACCATCAGCTCTCCTGGGACTCTGTTGCCAACTGCAGGTGGTGGGATTTGTCAACCTCCATGATCACATTATTCAATTTCTGACAATAAATCTCTCCCTAGATAAGCCTTCTCTTGGTTCTGTTTCTCAGAGAACCCTGTCTAATATGCATGACACAAAGGTCTTTAACCAAGGCCACACTTTTCTTTTTCTCCTTTAACAAATACTTAGAACCAAATGGTGAGCCACTTTGGCTGAACGAAAATAAAGATTTCCTCCGTTTGAGTCCTTCCATTCCCCAGCCTCACTTTGTTACTGTAAAGACATAGAGTTATGCTAGAAACAGTCTAGGTTTGGAGGGATATTTTCTCTAGAGAGACTTGACAAACTTTTTTAATAACAAGCTAATCGTATTTTTATGGCATGGAAAAATCATCAGAATGACGCCCAACTGCCATTCACTTTAAAAGGAACAACTGAATGCCTTTTTCCTTCAAAAAGATGAAAATCTACTATTTTATTACTATTATATTAAGTGTAATGGAAACAGCTATATATGCTTGGTCTTATTTACTAGTCTAAAATTATACCTTTATTTCAAAAAGGAGATATACTTGAATAAATTGTAGCACTTTTATGTGTTGAAACGTTTAAAATGTTTTCTTTCTTTTTTTTTCATGGAGCTCGCATAAGGGTTACTGGGCCTTACAATATCAGTGCTATGCATCATTAGGGCCCGAGCCAAAAACGAAACCTCGTAACATTTTGAACATATGTAACATTTTGAATGTATTTCAGACACATTGTGCACTAAATTGTATATCCACCCATATAAATCTGTCTAAATGGACTTCTGCAGATTTAGTGTCGGAAACCTTTCTGAAATTCATTTGGCATCCTGGATACTGGACAAGATTTAAACTAAGAAGAGAGAAGAAGAAAGTGGCATCCTGGCTCACAGAGCAGTTAACTCAAACCAAGAAAAAGAGAGTTTTTCCTTTACTTAACTACAGTTCAGGGTTTTTTATTATTATTATTTGTTGTTGTTGTTAACTCCTTTTTCATTACTTGCTATAACTGATATTGGGAGTGTGCATCTATTTACTGTTTATTCAATAAATCTCATGAAAACTGCCATTTACTTTTTGTTTCTTCTTTGATAAAACCAAGAGTGGGTTCACTAAATATATCATACACACATGTACATGCACATATGCACACGCACACACAACACACACACAGAGGTAATCTTGACGTCATCATTGTCCTATCTACTTGACTGAGAGTGAGAAATCCTTTAAAAGCTAGAGCTATAATTTAAGAACGGATTGTTTACACTAAAATGGCAAAAATAATAAATAAAACAGATCCTGTTGTTTTGCATTCATATGGCAATAATGCCCATTAATAACATGGGAGGAAGAGAAGTGAGTAGAAATTTTATGATATGTACACCAAGAACCCTTTTATGGGAAGAACATTTTATCCCAACTTTTAAATAAAGGAAGTTATCTGGTAGGTAAATGGTTTCACATATACAAGAATAACTGTAAAACTGCACTCACAATTCATCTGTTAAAAGTGCTGACCAGGAAGAAGAATTTGCAATGACTGCATTTAAAAGGTCTTCATAAGACATGGATTTATTTTAAATGCTTAGGCTCAACCTTTAAAACATAAGACACTTCTACACAGGGTGACCAAATATAAGTACCCATTGTTATTTGAAGAATTTAGAAAGTAACGGCACAAGTCTAGGGCGTGACATATTTCAAGAGTATTTCAGCCCAGAACTTCATTTTACAAGGCATCAAGCCTTCCCGAGTTCAAATAATTCTCCAGGTACCTTAGATTCATTTTCCACAAGGAAGGAAGGATCAATTTTAAAGTCCAACATGCTGCTTGCCAAAACAGCCCAACAGGAGCTTTCAAGGGGCAAGTTCAAGTGTAGACTTCTGACTCCATGCAGGAAGCTGAAGAATGCATGCTCTTCAGGCAAGCTATTAGCAGCCAGGAGCATTAAAAAAAGGAGGGATGATGTCCTCTAAAGAGAACTAGGCTTCTTTGAGGATTGTTTCAAAAAGAAGAGAAATATATGCAATAAACAGCTGGAACCTACCTTTATTGTAATAGTGGCTTTAGCAACCCCAATTGTCACAGCCAGTATGATCACAGCATATGTCAGAAGGTATTCCCTCAGAGTAGGTTAGAACAGAAAATAAAGGCTGATTCTGCTTCCCATGCTAGGTAGATGGATAAACAGCAAAGCACAACTAATATGATAAAGGAGTTATAGAATGATCAGCCACTATTGTTGTTGTTCCTACAATGAAGGTCTACTTGCTCAAGCAAATGTTAGCCCAACTTTGTGCCAATCTCTATGATAAAGATACAAAGATGAATAGTCATCATCACTGAAAAAAAATTTGGCCTCTTCTAGAAAATCCAAACATTCTACCACTGAGGATACATAGCTCAGAGATACTACTATACTTCTGCAGCAGACATGTATAAATCATCTCACACTTGCTAGGATGGCTGTTATCAAAAAGATAAGAGGTAATAAGTTTGGCCAGGCTGTGGGGAAAATGGAACCCTTATACATTGTTGAACTGTTGATATGAATGTGTATTGATGTAGCCAACTGTGGAAATCAGTATGGATACAACTAAAGAAATTAAAAGTATGCCTACCATATGACCCAGCAATCCCACCTGGGTATGCACACAAGGGAATGAAATCCCCATCTAGTAAAGATATCTGCATTCCCATGTCCATTTCATGGTAGTGAAATTATTATTCACAGTAGCCAAAATATGTAAACAACTTAAGTATCCAGCAAGGAATAAACGGACAAAGAAAATATCATGGATACACACACCCCCATTGCACACATACTAGAACACTTCTCAGACTTTAAAAAAAGGAAACCCTGCCATTTACAACAGCATGGATAAACCTGGAATACATTACATTAGGAGAAATAACCCAGGTAGAGAAAGGAACAATTCATGACTTTACACATGAACTCTAAAAAGAATAATTATACAGAGTAGAGGATAGAAATGTGGGTATCAGACGTGGGGATGAAAATAGGCAGATACAGGTCAAAAAGAATAAAGGTACAGTTACATCCCATAAATAAGTCTAGAGAGCTAATGTTCAGCAGGTGGGCTGCAGTTGTATTGTGTCCTGAAAATCCACTAAAGGAGTCCATTTTAGGAACTCTTACCATAAATAAAGAAATAAAACTATGTGAGATGATGAGTAAGCTCACTACTTGTTTGTACTAATCATTCCACTATGTCTACGGACACCCAACTATCACTGTATACCTTAGATATACATAATACAAGTCATTTGATAACCAAAGCATTATTGAATCTACATTAGATTCCAAACATGAAAAATTAAAATATAACACATGCATTCGTAGCACAACTGTAAAGAGAATAAAGAGGTAACACAAAATGAGGATGGAAATGACCTACAGAGGGGAATGGAATTGGAGAGGGCACCGAGGATGGGGAAGGTACTAACAGCACTCCATTCTCAATCTGGCACATGGGCAGCCAGGTTTGTATTTTACTGTCACTCCTTATACTCAGCCTATGTAATATACATGCTTATGAGTTTCACAATTTCACTTAAGGAGTCTATTTTCTGTTAAGGAAGTCACACCTGACAAAAGACGAATTAAACAAGAAGGAAAGAACTGTGAAAGAAGTTTGCCTGGGCTACCAGGTGCCCAGGAGGTTGGTCAAACTGGAATGATTTGTAGTTCTAAATGTTTCCCCTCTTCTTACAGTGATTGAGGGAACTGGTCTCCAATCTTCATTTGATTTATATAATTTCAAACTATCTACTGTTAATGGTGAAAATAAGCATTTTAACTAATTATTATAACACTTTAAAGAAGAAATCTCATGCTGCTTAAGCAGAATCAGGAAGGTTGAAGCCAGAACAAGAAATATAAAGTATGATTAAGGTCATTTGAGTAGGTGTTAGTAAGAATCAACTGCTATAATTACAAATGGATTCATTGTTCTCAAAGTTTGTTGACTGTACATTCATAACTTATTCAGAAACTATTACTGAGCAAGAGCAATCTGTGAGATCTTGGCCAGGTCCAAAGGAAGGCAGAAACATCTGTAAGAGGCCCCCAGTGAGTTTATATGCTAGTGTTAAGACATGTATGTAACAATTACACCATTAGTGAGGTTCCAGGAATACTCTCCAATAATAAAAATGATTGTATGTAACTGAATTCTTCATTAAGTCACTAAGAAGGGAAGAAGCAATTCATCCCCAAGCAAAGACACACACACACACACACACACACACACACACACACACACACACCACACTTCATGTGCACTGTCAAATGGTGCCTTGCCTTACAATGTTTCCTGTCAATTCTGATCCTTAAATCAAGGCACAGAGGGGTGGTGCCTGTGCCTCAAAGGAGTAGGGTGCCAGCCCCATATACCGGAGGTGGTGGGTTCAAACCCAGCCCTGGCCAAAAACTGCAAAAAAAAATGCACGGAGTAATTGCTCATGGCTCCAGGTGTTTTATTGCCAAAGCAATGACATATATGCTATAAATCTTCTTTTTCTTTTTTTACAGATGTTTTGCTTCACCAAATACTAGGTACATGCTAACTTCTTAGGAACTTGGCAAACGCCTTTTTCATTCCTCGTTCACTGGAGGTGTCGAAAACTGCCCCCATAGAATGATGAAAAATGTTCCTCACAGAAGATTTTTCTAGGTCACTTTTGGAGACTATTACTTAGGGGAAGTCATTTTAATTCCCTGATGCCATTTCTTCATTTACAGAATGAGGACATCATACTACACATCCAGGGAACTTTTTAAATGATAGACACACTCACATATACATATATCCATATATATACATACCGATGTGAGATTTATCACACACTGAAATTTTTCATTGCCAGCTCTTCATTCCATACTCTTCCAATGGTTAGTTATCCATATGAGATACAGAGCCCTTTCACAGGCTCATTGAATTAAACTGAATGGTAATTGAAGGGTTTTTCCAATTGTTTCAGACACGTGGCTCCTCTCAACAATCTCTGGACAGTGTTTTGTGTCTTCTTGATATGTCCCCAATTTCCAACTTTTGTATTCTCACCTACAAGGAGGTGTCATTGCTTGGGTATTTTTGACCAGCTCCAGCTCTTTATGAGACTTAGATTTATTTTGGGAATCTCGTGGCAGACATTGGCTATTACCACATTAAATCTCTTGGGCACGGTGAGCTAGGTACTCAGAAATCATATGCTGTTTAGAGTGAGGCCCAGCCTGGCACCTATGTGATTCTCTTGGCTCACTCCGAATGGCCCGGCAGCAATAAATTATAGGTCATGAGCCAGAATTTATGCTCTTCAGTCTAAGGTTTGAAAGAGAAATTGGGCTTGAGTGACACTTCTTTCTGTGTTGCAAAAAAGGGAAGTGAAGATTAATTCTCTTACAGAGCAAAGGAAAAACTAGCCCAACCCCTTCTGACTCCAAATGAGAACAGCTAAGGCCCTGCAAACCAATGCTGTTAACAAGATCATCATTGTGCAAAACATTCCAGTGTGGGGTATTTTTGTAATTTGCTTTTTTACTTTTAAAAAATGTCAGTAAAATATATACAGAAAAACTTGACGTCCTAACCATTTTTAAGTATCCAACCCAGTAGTATTATGGAACTATCACTACTATACCCAAAATTTGTCATCACTCCAAACAGAAGCTCAGTACCCATGAGGCATAACTCCCTATCTCCCCCTCTATTTAGCCCCTGGTAACCTTTAACCTACTCTCTGTCTCCATGAATTTGCCTATTCTACATGTTTTATACAAGTGGAATCATACAATATTTATCCTTTTGTTTTGCACTATTGTAAGATTTTATGTTAATCTCTTCCATAGCACAATTAAACACAAGCACTATTGACTAAAACGGCCAGGAGCAGGGAGGGCTGGGATCTTCCCCAGGGTCCTCCTCAGTGGTCCTCCATCTACCCACCACCAGGGTGGTCATCTCACCTCCTGGGGGTCCCTGGATTTCTGCTGACCCACTATAATGAGAGCCAAGGCTTCCCACAATTGCCTTCACTTTCCTGTGCCACCTTCAGGCCTCCTCACTTCATAAAGAGCATGCCCAGGAAATCTTATGTCCAAAGCACTAATAGCCTCATTAGGATAAGGTAAAATACAATTCTCTTTTTATGAAACAGTATAACTGGCATCATTGTAACATCTTCCTGAGCCCGACTTACCTTATTTTTAGAAGCTGTTATGTCATACGACATCAGAGTAAAATGACCCATAACTCACCTATAATGAAATTATTCCCAAATCTGACCTAAATCCCATGATGAGTTAATGACATGTTCTGTAGGCTCTTAATTTATTAATTATAATGTTTCAGACTCATTTCTGCATTTGACACTTACTTATTAGTAGTAAGTAAAAAGTCCCGGTACAGGAATGGCAGAGGGTACTATTTCAGGTTGAATTAACAGTCTGAGTCTTTTAATCACTTCTCATCTTCACTGCTGGTCCTGGCTTTAAGATAGCATTTCAACTCTAGCTCTAAACAAAAGAGATCTTGATATCATCACAATCAGGGAAAACTCTAAAACAAGGTTAATGTACACGATTCCAAAATACTTTCTTACTGATTTACCATAGTAAAAGAGGTTTCAATATTCTTAGCACATAATTTGCTAAAGATTTTTCCTGATCCAGGCAAAGCCATGAACATAGAAGGTAGAAAGCAATCTAAAATATTAATTGGACTTATAATGAAATATTCCTATAGATGTATGTTACGACAATAGTTCACATTACCCTTTCTGTTCTACTGTTCTGGACTTATCCCAAAGCTCATGTGATGTTTAATTCTGTGTGTCAACTTGACTGGGCCACAGGACACCCAGATAGCTGGTAAAACATAACTTCAGGGTATGTCTGCAAGAGTGTTTCTGGAAAAGATTAGCATCTGGATTTGTATCTAACTGAGTAAAGCAGATGGCCCTCTTCAACGTGAGCGGGCATCCCCATGCTGGTTGGGGACACAAATAGAAAAAAGATGACAGGGGAAGATGAACTTTCACTCTCTGCCTAACTGCTTGGGCTGAGAAACAGGTCTTCTCATGTGCTAGAACTGGGAGTTATTCCATCAGACCTCATGGTACTCAGGCCTTTGGACTTACACCACCAGCTTTTCCAGGTTTTCAGCTTGCAAGTGGGAGGTTGTGGACTTCCCAGCCTCTATAGTCACATGAGCCAATTCCTCATAATAGAGATCTTTCTATATATCTATGTCCGTCGGTATCTATACAGAGGGTGAGAGGGAGAAATCCTATCAGTTCTGTTTCTCTGGAGGACACTAACATCCCTAGAGAGTATATGTTATGTGGTAGAAACTGTTACATGTCCACCCATCTACCCTTCGTTAGCCAACCCCCAATCTTGTCAGATCCCAGCAGAACGCTCTTATCTTAGCTCTGTGACCAGTCCTGAGCAAGGAACTGCAATGTGAGGGGAAGGAGTTGGAGCAGGGTTCTGGGAACAATATTCTCTTCCTTTCTTGATTCTTCCTTCTGAATGCAGTAGTGGGACAGTAGCTGCGTCTATGGGGAAAAAAGTCATAGAGAGATCTACACCCCAGCCCGGCCATCACTAAGCTACTAAACTCTCAGCAACTGCCCAACTCAGGATGCCTAAGAAGCTCCCCAAATAAAGCTTAGTGAGCGAAAGACTGTGAGTCCCACAGCTGCTTGCAGCCTGAAAGAGCTTGTCACACAGCTGCACCACACCACTACACGCCTCTCCCTGGCTCCATGGCCAGGCCTACAACACAAGCCTTTAAATCTCCAGAAACAAGGGAGGTCATTCTCTGTAACTGGATGTTTTGAGGTGTGTGTGTGTGGGGGGGGTGCACACACATGTGTGTATCTGTTTATTCAACTTTCAGAGAAATTAGTGATAAGTATATTTAAGTTAAATTGTGATAGATAGGAAACATTTCATTGTCACCATTCCAGAGTTCTGGCACGCTCACAAGTAAGAACATGAGATGAACTGGAATACATTGGAAAGGCTTTGCTGTCCGATCACTTTTGAGTCAGATAGAATCTAGAGGACAGGGAGAAACTGTATTTGGTTTCACCAATAACTTAAAAACTACAGTGAGTCCAGCATTTTCTCTGAAAGTACTTTATGGATTCAACTTGCCTTTTAAGAATACCTACTAGGCACCAGATAATATCACTTCACAGGTATTTGTTTGTACACCCTCTCTATGACCATTCTACAGATGAGTGAAAGGGCGAATGTATGATGCTCCCCACTCTCCCAGAGAGGGTCTCCCTAGAGCACAGCTGGACTCTGACCCTAGGAATTCCACACAGTGCTATTCCACCTTGAACATGCATACACGGGGATCTGGTGGAAACGATGATCTGATCCACCTGTTCTGATGTGAGGTCTGAGTTTCTTCATTTCTAAGGGGTTGAGGGGAGGGGACAGGCGCTTGCTGGTCTTCAGGCCACACCTTCAATGAGCGTCCCAAACAGTGTAGCACATGAGCTTCTCTGGGCATGCACAAGATTTAGAGTTAGCCAAGTTTTTCATTAAATGACCCAGTCTCTTTTATTCTCAGTTTTCTTACGTAACAAAAGGAGTGTAAAAACAGTGCCTACACCTCCCTGGGCTGTTCTGAAGTTTTCAATGCATTTAGGATTCATGGCAGATAAGCAGCACTGACTGTTCTACATCAAAGTACAAGTCTTACTAGGACCTTGCTGCTCATCTATCACTCAGACAAGGATCTGCCTGAATTAGACAGACACAGGGTAGGATGTAAAGACCACAAAGTTCCCATTCCAGATCAGCCACCCAAGAACTGCATGACCTAGGGATATAAGATCCCTCAGAGACAGCTGCCCACCCTCCACAGTCACCTCTGTCAACCCATTCTCGGGCTGGGAACCAGGTCGCTCTGGCTCCACGGTGGACTGGATATGGAGGGGGTCCTGGATGGACACCTAAGAGGCAGAAACAATTTGAAGGTGAGACCAAGCCAAGTCTACTTCTCTCCCAGAAACTGACTTTGATCATGATTTTCCCATATTTTTCTCTGTCACTCATTCAGGGATCCCCTTGAATGTGAGGACAGTGGAGATTGAACAGCCACTTCAACCAAGCAGAACAGTAAAGTTGAACAGACAGAAACAAAGGTGAGAATCTCATGGGCTGAAAAAGGAAAAATGCCCAAGAACAAATAAAATAGAAAACATTTCATTGTCAAGATTCCAGAGTTCTGGCACCAGGGAAAGGACAGAAAAGATGCCCTGAGCCATCTTCCAGGTTGCTGAGAGATTTCTCTGGTGGGTCAAACCCTTGTAAAGCTTGCCTATAATTTCTGCCCTTGCATTTTGTACAATTAAACTGTGTCCTTTTCCCCCCTTTGCCTTGGTTAATTTGAGGGAATTTCTGGCACTTCAACTAAAGGAACTTACAACGTGAGTGTTGAATTAACCTCTTTCAGCCCCAGCTCGCTCATGTATATATATTTGAGATGCATTCATTTGTTCAATACATTTTCATTGAGCACCTACTATTTGCCAAGTACTCATTCAGTTAGAAGTTCTAGACATCCCTACCTTCATGGATTTTCTGGTAGAGTCTGACAAGGCAGCAAGGGGAAAAAAGCATTCTAGGTAAAGAAAGCACCGTTTGCAAAGGCTCTTAGGAAAGAAGCAGCCACAATATAAGTAAAAGACTAAAGAAAACACAAGTGCGCAGGGGTACTGCAGAGAGAAAAAGGGAAACCAGGACACGAAGTGAAGCAGGACAAGAAGGGTAGGTTTCAAAATACCCAGGGCAATGCGAGTGTTTTGACATGTGTTCTGAGATACTCCAAAATCAATGACAAGGGGTGAAGTCATGCTCAGATCTGCCTTTGAAATTATCACACCAGCCACAGTGTGGAGGGTGAGCTGGAAGAACAAGAGTGGGGCTGGGTGGGCGAGGCAGAAGGCAGCTGAAATTGCCCAGGAAGAGGACCAGACACAGAGGCAAAAATCAGGAGTTTGATTTAGGATGTACTGAGTTGAAGTGTCTTTGAAACAGTCAAGGTGAGACTGACATCCCATCTTAGGAGTCTACTGAGTATATGAGTACAAACCCTGCCAGGGAAGTCTGGACACGTGATAGAATGTGTCAGTCCATGAGACCAATTTGTAGCCTTCCTGGAAGACAAAGGCACAGGTGAGTTTCCCAAGGGAGGGACAATGGCCTGAGAAGAGGACAGGCTCTGGGGGGTGTTCAGTGTTTAGTGACTGAAACAGAGACGGGTGGGAACAGGGAAGGCAGAGGCAAGACCAGGGGACTGTTGTATCCTGGGCCAGAGGATGGACGTGTTTCCACCAGGACAGGAGAAGTGGTCAACAGCATTCATCACACGATATGATAACAAATGAAATTAAATGACAAACACCTTCTCTGAGACAATCTCAGTTATGGTCTAGTGTGCCTTAGAAAAAAATAGTAACTACTGTTATTAATAACTCTCATCAAAGTAGACAAACCATATGTCAGAGCTCCTGACCAGAAGGTCTTCATCAAATATAAGTAGTGATCTTCCTTCTCTTTGATAACTGGATTTACTTTATTAAGTTTTGCAAGACCATTAGCTAGGCAAGATGACTTGAGAATAAGAAGAGGGGAGAGAAAGAAAGGAATGGGATTCTCTGGAATAAAAGAAACAAAGGTGCTTGCTGGAGATGTAAGCCAAGAATGTGGTTTTCAAGCTTCTCCCAGTGCCAGCCTCTGGCAGAAATTCAGCTCCAAAGCTCTGTACCCAAACAGCAGACACAAACAAGCACAGCACACCCCCGTCAGATCTAGAAATGCAACCGAGAGGCATAAAACAGATTTCTTTAGAAAAAGCCTTTAATATGGTTTTTAATTGCTAAAGACTTATCCCATATCAACAACAGCTAAAATTGTTTAAATAAATGAATGAAGATGAACAGGAGGCACAGCTGGGAGCACTGCTCTCCACTCCACCGGGAATGCGCAGGGTGAGATGGGCAGTGACCAGAGAGCTCAGGACACCAGTTTCCTCCGGCACTCGCTAAAAATCCCTTCCAAGTTTGAAAATGGAAAATCCAGCTTTTGATAATATCCCATATAATACACACATGACAGAATCCTAGTGTTACTATCAGTTGGATAATTATGCAGAAATCATGCAGTGTTCCTATTCTTTACAGAAAATCTTTGCAAAGCACAGAGGCTTTCTTCCTAGAAAGGGGGACTATTCAGACATTGGTGCCTAACAGCCAAAGGCAGGGATTCCATGGCAACCTAGATGCCCCCAGGTCAAGTACACATTCTCAGAAAGCAGGGGCCATGTATCTGAACACAAACCAATGGACTGAGGCCTTCCCAGTGATGTTTTCTCTAAACAAGCCCCGTGGTGTCCTCCTAACAGGACAACTCTGTGGCAGTGCTGAGTGCAACACAAACATCCAGGGGACAGTCTTCCTGGTAGGAGGTTCTCTGCCACATTATCCCAATGCCCCCAAAATGGATGTTCATTTTACTTAAAATTGGCAAAAAATAATAGTAATATGAACTTCCACCCTGTTTTGTATGGCCAAAAGCCCAGATTTAAAGTTTAACATTTGCTCGTATGCTACTGTTTAAGTCAAGCCTTAAAACGCTTCAGCTTCTTCAGGAAAGGTGGGCAGGTGGGTGGGTGGGCTCACGGCCCAGTGGCCTCGTACTTGAGTTGAAATCAAGGTGAGGAGTAAAGTGATAGGTGTATAATTACCTTTCGGCCGTCCTCCAGGGCGAGGCCTTTTCAGCAGAGGGTTCAAGACAATTGGGATCTGAATTTTTATTTTTAATTTTAAACAAATTTTAGACACAAAAATATTTTTAAAAGTTTGATGGCAAAGTAAGTTGACAAAAACCCTGGGTCTACCTGAGAGTTCCCTGAGACTCCCATCTCTGCATCTTTGAAAAGAAGGGGCCTGAAACAGTCGGAAGTTCTCCTCGGGTCTGCTCAGGCCCAGATTTTGGGTACTTCATCAGCATGTCCCCACAGTCCATCCTTTGGCCTATTTTCATTTGACAAAAATAAAAAATCTCCATGGCTCCCGGTCACCAATCACACCATTTCAGCTACCACAGCCCATTAAACACGTCCCAGAAGTCATTTGTAACATGATTTTCATTACAGGCTCCAGCTATCTCCCAGCAGCTCAGTGATGTAAATGAGTTTTCCAAGCTTCCTTCAAGGGAAAATAAAAATACTTAAAGTTGCTTTTGAAAAGATCTGCCAAGCTTCTAGGCTTACACTCTTCGAGGACATTTTTATTTAAAGCACCCCTGAGAGGTGGAAAGAAAAGTGTAATCTGGGAGAATGTTAGTATTTCCACAAATGCTCTTTTCTACCATAAGATATCTTGAGAAACGTACAGGCCAAAGCCCTTTCTGTACAGGAGCTCCTGCTGGGCACAGGTTCCCACCAAAATTTTTGCTGGTGCCTTGCATGCAGCCGGACCTCGGTAAGCATCTACCTCCACCTACCCTCAGCTACCAAGTTTCTGTCCTCTGTACTAAATTTATAATGGCCAGATTTCTAGTTTCCAAATGTTCTCCCAGAGGAAATGAATGGCCTGATATCCAACAGGAATAGAGGCAGTACGCCACAGAGCGGTTAGGGGCACATCCTGCAACTTTTTGTAGGTAGAGCAAGAGTTACAATCAAGAATGTTATGAATTTCCACATTTTTATTCATGAAATCAAAGCTATAGTAATAGCAACTGACTTCAATTTCTGTCTTTTTTTTTTTTTTTAAGAGACAGAGTCTCACTTTATCACCTTCAGTAGAGTGCTGTGGCGTCATAGCTCATAGCAACCTCCAGCTCTTGGGCTTAGGTGATTCTCTTGCCTCAGCCTCCTGAGTAGCTGGGATTACAGGTGCCCACTACAACGCCTGGTTATTATTTTGTTCCAGTTTGGCCAGGGCTTCGAACCTTCCACCCTTGGTATATGGGGCCGGCGCTCTACCCACTGAGCCACAGGCGCCACCCCTGACTTCAGTTTCTTATAATAAAAGGCTACTAATGAGAGTTGTGTAAATTTTTTTTGGTTGGGGGGATAATACTTCCCTTAATTGGGGTTCAAAGTTAGTGTTTCCTATGATCAACTGGATTGTAATGTTCATCTGAAAACACATTCTTATCTCCCAGGCCTCACAAAAGGAGGCAGGGGGTTAATATTTGGCCCACATGCCCTGGTTTACTAAATCAAGGTGCTTTAGGTCACAAGCTTGAGATTCTGACTAAGCTTAGATTGAATGTGAATTCTACAACTAAGCTGGAAGCTTCCAACTTCTCTTCTTCAAGATATAATTATCTTCTTTTTCTAAAGAGACCAAGATGATGACTTAAGTGTTCACAAATGAATGGCCAACATTTATTAAAGTATGACCCAGGAATTACTCTATGCTATGTGTGCCTTTTATATTAACTTGTTTAGTGATCAAAATAGTCCTACAAAGTAGGCACCTTTTTATGCCATTTCATAGCTGAGGATACTGAGCATCAGAGAGTAAAATGCCCATAGTTACATACCTTACTACCTGGTATCTGTGTGAAGTGTCTGATGAATGTTAACAATTACCATTTTTGTTCTTGTTAATAAGATACATCAATGAAGTAATTAGGATGAATTTTAATGTGCATTCCAAAACATAAACATCAAAATGAGTTTTGTCCTTCCGAGGAGTTTACCTTGGGAAGCTTCATGCATTACAAATAAAGCACCATTTTTCAAAATGTGATTGGTTTCGCCCTTTGAAGCCATGGTTTATTAACTCCATGGGGAGCCTTCAATCTCACTACTTCATTGCTCTTAATTTATCTTTCTAAATTATAAGCTAATATATCAGTTAATGAAATATTAGAACACCTCCTAAGACAGTCTATTGTTGACTAGGAAAAAAAAAAAGCTCCTAGCATTCCTTCATGTTTAAACAGAAAACTAAAATGCCAATCTGTGGTCTAACACCGCAGCTCTTTACCTGGGGTCACCCTCACTCTCATTCTCCTGCAGTGCTGGACAGCTCAGGCTGGGAAACACACCACACCTATACGTGGGACCAGCTCCTGATGCCTTCACTTGCCCCAGTGAAGTATAGTTCCCTGGCTAGCCTTGGACTGACTTAGTTCTCCACCTTTTTCTCACTTGTAGTTCTCAAGAATAACTACGGGATTGTAACAGCACCTGGTCAGATCATGCCTCCTACAAGATCCAATCATTATGTCTCATTACCTGTGCTTATAAAACCAGCCCTACTCTTGTTTGAGGTCATACTATTTTGAAAACCATGCCCTGTGTGCTCCTTTCTTGTGCTAAGTAATAAAGACCCCTTGTTATAACTGGCTTGGCTGTGTCCTTGGGCCCAGTGTCAGTCAAGCAAATGAATCCTCCATTGGGGAGGGACAGAATGTGCTGGAAATGCAACATCCTGAAATAAGAGAGAACTCACCAGAATATCTCTGCCTCTATACTTGTCCCTCTCTAAAAACAGAATTTATTCCTTTCTTTATTTTTTATTTTATTTTGTTGTTGTTGCGGTTTTGGGCTGAGGCCTGGTTTGAACCTGCCACCTCGAGCATATGGGACCAGTGCCCTACTCCTTGAGCCACAGGTGCCACCCAAAACAGAATGTATTTCAATGATGTAGCTCAGTGAGTCCAGATATCCAAGGGTATAAAATCCAGGGTGGGTTGCTATCTTGGGTCCCTCTGCTGCGGTGCACATGGGGCATGCACAGATGAGACTTCATCACTCAGGGAGCTTTCCTGGGCCTTTGGGGACCAGCTCACAGTGAATTCCAGGCTTCTACTGCCCCTTGCTGCCTATCTGTAAGTAAAACTCGGCTTCAAGCAACCATTCTGGACAGGTGTCCTTTCTCACCAGACTCAGAACAGCTGGAAGTCAGGCTGATCCTGAATATCAGGTAGAATTTCCCCCAGCACTGTCTGTAAATAGCTACTAGCCACAGGTGGTGGTTGAGCATTTAAGAGATGGTTAATTTGAACTAAAGAAGTACTTTAAGGGTAAGTATATATCCAATCTACAATTAGTTCAGTGGCCTACTGACCATCAGTGGCCTACTGACCATCACTGCCCACTGACCTTCCTACCGAGTTCAGCTCGATCCTTGGCATTCTCTCCTGACTTAATCTGTATTTGTGTGTGTGTGTGTGTGTGTATACATCACAAGTACCAGCATATGAAAACTGTGCCTGTAATCCTCGCCAAATATGAGGGAATAACTCTAGAAGAAAATTAGAAATGATGACACAAATAAAAAAGAAGCAGAAGTTCTCTATCTCAGATTTGGTTGTTTCCTGATTACTTGGCTCCCAGAGGACTGTCAGTCTTATTCCTGCTGAATCCCCATCAGTCTCATTGTTCCATTGCTCCTAATGTCCTCTCCTAAATTGTAAGGCAATAAAATATTAGATCATCTCATAAAATATTCTTATGTTAATGCAGGAGAACTAGCGAAGTGTCTGGCACAAAACCTACACTCAATCAAGGTGTGTTATCCAAATTGAGACCAGATAGAACTAGTGCTTGAACCATGATGATGAAAATAAGAATGGCATGTGTGCTGGGACATAGGGATCCAATGTGAGCACGGAGGATGAGTGAAAAGAAAGAAATTCAAGTCTTCCCAATTGTTCTAAGGATATTCCCCAGTATCAGAAACAATAAGGCTGAGAGATAACACTTCTACCTGTAAAGAATATGCAGAAGATGGAAGATTCGTCTTCAGGAAGATTCTTCTTTGTTTTTCTTTCTTTGTATGTAGAGAATTCCAGCAATCCCTCCTAACAAAATGTCAAGAGATCTTACTGTGGTATCTAATGTAGGTATATATTCACCTGCTATATCAAACTCAACAATTAAGATGACCTAAAAGGAATAAGGTCAGATGAAGGGTAAATTCACAGGATTGATGGAGGAAGCCAAACTGAGCTGAGGGGTTAAAAGAACATTATTCCATGATCGTCAACAATAAAGAGGTACAGCAACTGGCTCACCGCGAGAAACGACTTCCAGTGGGCTCCTGAATTCCCCCACTCACAGACAAGCACGGTATACACATCCTGCTCTGAAATTAATCAGGATCATAAGCAAAGGTCTAAAATTTAAAGTAAGTGTAGTAGAGCTTTCCTTCTTTTCTGTCTGTTTAAGCTGGCCTTTAAGGTGTGTGTAGAAGTATGGTCTGCGTGTGTGTATGTGCATGTGTGAGATAGAGGCTACACCTGAAAAATGTCTGAGCTGGCATTATCAGACATCTTAACTACTTGGTAGAAGCACTGGCAAATTCAAACTGGATGTTAAACATGATTGTCAAATAGTCTTAGGAAATAATTCTTAAAAGGATGCTTGTGACTCATAACTCCTTACGTTATACTTCCAGTGGGCGCTCATGTGAGGCTCCCTTGACCCACTGAAATACGTGAGATAAACAAGGGCAGCCTAAGTACTGACTGAGCAGAGAAAATGCAAATGTGGCAAAATAGTATATTTATTCCATGGGCCTATTTAGCTTTGAGAACCATTTCAAAACAATTGGGAGACTTTAAAAGAAATATATCCTGTCCACAATTAGTTCAGTGGCCTACTAACCATCACTACCCACGGACCTTCCTACTGAGTTCAGCTCCACCCTTGGCATCCTCCCCTTCTGTGCACGTGACTGATAGCTAAACCCTGACCCGTTAAATTAACAATCGATCCACCAGCAGTATCTCTCTGTATGCTTCTAGTTTCATGAAGATACAAATTTGAGAGAATAATTTAGTCCTGGCTAAAGTATTGTTAAAGAATAGCTTGATCATTACTATCTCCTCAAGCCTAACTTAAAGCTTATTATATGCATACTAAAAACAGTATGCATGACTGCTGACCAAATTGGGGTAGCTGATTTTCTTTTGGAAATAGTGGAAGAAAAGGATTCTTTTCCAAGGACAACTTTCTGTATTACTCACGAATGGACATCTATTCAGCCTATACTTAGAATTTCACCATTCAGGAACCTTAAATTCCTTTCAATGTGGAAAGAACAAGTGGTAAACCACCACATTTCCCACCCAATTCCTCAATTTTCTTCAAGCTCAAGGAATCAATCCTTCTATATTCTGAAGGCAGAACTCTGTTCTTGATTGTATAAAGGGGCATAAAAATCACAGGGTCATTAACATAAAACACAGTAACCTTGTTCGTGTTTAGTGTCTCTTATGATTCAAAAAGCAGAAAAGGAATTTGCAGTTTGGAATGTTATAGATTTGTCTCAATCAAAACATGCAAAAGGTCTTATGGATTCTGAAGTTTATCTCTCTGTGCCATGTCTACTGACATTACAAAGGGTCATTTGTGATTCAGGGAATAAAAACTTAGAAGTTTGGAATTCCTGGCTCTTCATACATGTTGAAATTGTGCCAAAGGAATAACGATAGTTATACTTCTAAGCATATGATATATTAAGATCATATGCTTCATAGTAGATAGCTATAGTAATTATACTGGAAAAATTATAAAATTATAGAATATGTAATCACTCATGACTAAAAATCATTAGTTATGGCAGGGTTGTAGGAGAATGTTCACTCCGATGGGTTATGGTAAGAAACCTCCTATATCTTTCTTACCATCACCCATCAGAGTGAACATTCTTCATCAACTTTCATTCATTCATCAACTAAAATGGAATAATCAAAAGAAAACTAGATATGAACACACTTCTGCACTAGCATCACACACAGTTATATGAAAAGCAAATGAAACAAGTCTGTATGAAAATTACTTAACATGTAAAGAAACAGTTACATTATTAGACATATTTAAATGAATTGGTATTTTTTTCTTTAAATATTTAAATGAAACAAGATCACTAGTATAGAATATAATAATGCATCTCTTCTGATGTCTAATTTGAATACATGATTTTTTTGAAGAATATTATATTGGTATATCAACTAGTGAGACTTCATTTAGAGAAAGATCTCTAGAAACTAATAGTGAATGATTTCCAGGATATATTGTTAATCAGGAGAAAGAAAAAAGCTCTACACGATTCTTTTCCATAGGTAAGAAAGGAGACTGGAAATCTCACTCACACATTTATTTTTAGAAAAAGAAACAGGGAAAGGGAAGAGCACACCAGAAAGTAATGAAATAATGGAACTGACCACCTAGAAGGGTCAGTGCTGTGGGGGAGGGGACAAAAATGGGGCACTACATATGTGATTATAACTTCTTACTTACACATACACATAGGCTTAACTTTTGAACTCCCTATTTCTCAAAAGTATAATTAAATCAGAAATAAAATGAAAATAAAAACAAACACTATTTTTGAATGCATGCAGCATTGGGTGGATACTGGTATGGTTATGCACAAGAATGTCTTATTCATAATACATTCACACTGTGGTATTGGGAGTGAAGTGTCTCTATATCAGAAATCTATTTGCAAAAAGTTCAGACAAAAAAAAGTATATGCATGCAGATATATATCCCTATGTGCACACCCACATGCATACACACATTCCCATTCCCACACATATACATAAATGGATAGAAAGAGAGATAAAATGAGACAAAATCTTAAAACTTAATGAACCAACCAATTACTCTTCCTCCACCTACGGTGCATCTTACAAAGGTACATGTGAAAATTATTAGGTATAGAGTATAAATGTCTTAACACAATAACTAAGAAAATGCCGTGAAGGCTATATTAGCCAGTTTGATAAAAACATTTCAAATTGTATATAAAACCAGCACATTGCACCCCATGATTGCATTAATGTACACAGCTATGATTTAATAAAAAAAAAATAATAATAAGTGACCTAAGGGGAAATTAAAATTTCATATATTCATTATGGCACATTTAAATGTAATTCTATGGAAAGTACTACAGAAGCGTGTTGTTTACTGTTTTTCCTAACATGCAGAAATATAAGAAGGAAGATTTAGGATATCTAGCAACTTTACTATAAATACCAAATCTGTCTGAGAACGTGAGTCAGATTGTGCTATTAGTTTGAAAAATAAATTGATTCTGATTTGAAAAAAAAAAAAAAACTTAATGAACCCAGAGGCAAAGGTCTAAATGTTTGTATCCTTTCAAAATACATTTGATGAAATCCTAACACCCAAATTGATGATGCCAGCAGGCAGAGCCTTTGGGGGGTAATTAGGACATAAGACACTGTCCTCACTGATGGGATGAGTGCCTTTATAAGAGGGACCCTAGATAGCTATCTCACACACTCTTTCTAACATGTGCAGATACAAGGATAAGATGGCAGTCTGGAAAAGGATCCAAGCCAGCACCAACCACACGGGCACAGCCAACAGACCTGTGAGAAATAAACTTCTGCTTTTCATCAGCCACTCAGTCTCTAGCACTTTGTTACAGCAGCCTGAATGGACTGAGACTAGGTGAAGGTCATCAACAACATTACCTTCATTTTTCTTCTTTTACTACCACACAGAATTTCCCCCCAAGTCTGGGAGAGCTATTGGAACTTGCTGGCCTCAGTGGTAGGAGATGGAAAACGGGGATCAAAGACAGGTAGGACTTTGCATCTTGGAAAATGAAATTGAGTTACAGAAACTTTGAATCTAAAGAAGAAACATGTGGCTTGGTCTTATAAAGATGAAAAACCAGAGAAACAAACAAATTTGGAACAAGTCTACCTACAACTCAAATTCCTAGTTAAATGGTTCAGTAAGAAATATGACACAAGAAAGAAATGAAGGGTATGCCAATCAGGAAAAGAGGAGGTCAAACTATCTCTGTTTTCTGATGATAAGATCTTATATAAGATCTTGTATATAGAAATCACTACAGACCCACCAAAAGACTTCTGTAAGTGATAAATAAATTCAGCTACGTCTAAGGTTATAAAATCAATGATGCAAATGAGTAGCATTCCTATATACTAATAGTTGAGTGGAGAGTTAAAGATCTCTACAAGGAGAACTACAAAACATTAATGAAAGAAATCACAGATGACAGGTACAAATGGAAAAGCATAGCCTGCTCATGGATTGGTAGAATCATAGACAACACCATCAAAATACCAAATCAAATACCAGCATCACATTTCCAAGATCAAAAAAAGATATTCCTAAGCTTCATTTGGAATAAAAAACAGCCCAAATAGCCAAAGCAATCATAAGTAAAAAAATATATATATACATACACACACATACATATACATATATATACATATATGTGTGCATGTGTATTTATGTGATGCCTCAATATATATATTGCTTCTATATATAGAAAGAGAGGCATGACACTACCTGACTTCAAATTACACTACAAAGTTATAGTAACCAAAACAACATGGTAATTTTGTAAAATAGGGACATAGACCAATGACACAGAATAGAGAACCCAGAAATAAAACCATCTACCTACAACAAACTGATCTTCAACAAAGCAGGCAGCCATATAAAACAAAGAGAGGAAGCCCTGGTCCATAAATGGTGCTGGGAAAATTGGGTAGCCACACACAAAAGAAAGAAATAGTTTCTATCTCTCACAGCATATGAAAATTAATTCAAGATGAATTGAAGACTTAAATGTCAGGCATGAATCCATAAAAATTCTGCAAGAAAATGTAGGAAAAACTCTTTTAGACATTGGCCTAAGCACAGATTTTATGACTAAGACCCCAAAGGGAAATATAGCAACAATAAAAACAAATAAATGGGACTTAATTAAATTAAAAACCTTCTACGCAACAAGAGAAATCAACAGAATGAATAGACAATCTATAGAATGGGAGACAATATTCACAAACACATGGATAAGGATTGATATCCAGAATCAATGAAGAACTCAAACGAATCTGCAAGATAAAAATGAACAATCTCTTCAAAAAGTGGGAAAAAGAAGTTGAACAGAGGATGAACAGAAGTTTCTCAAAAGAAGGTAAACAAATGGCCAACAAACATAGGAAAAAATGCTCAACATCCCTAATCATTAGGAAAATGCAAGTTAAAACTCTAATGCACTGTTCGTGGGACTGCAAGTTGGTTCACCTTCTATGAAAAACAGTATGGTGTTTCCTCCAAGAAATGGATGTAGACCTACCCTTTGATACCAAATGAAGTCATTTTATTAAAAAAAAAAAAAAAAAAATCCCCTGCCCTTGAATGATGTTTATTGCAACACAATTTACAATTCCAAGGATATGAAATCAACGTATGTGTCTTTCAATTCATGAGTGGATAAAGAACATGTGGCATATTATATATATATATATGTATGAAGGTGTGGGCTAGATATTCCCCTGTGTATGTGTGTTGGCTGTATATTCACACAGACGTACACATACACACACACACACACACACCATGGAGTACTACTCAGCCATAATAAAGAATGAAATGTCATTTGCAGCAACTTGGAAGAAACTGAAGACCATTATCTTAAATAAAGTATATCAGGAATAGAAAACCAAACAACGGCTATTCACTAACAAGTTAGAGCTAATAGATGTGTACTCACAGGCACAGAAAGTTATAAAGGACATGAGAAACCAAGAACGGGAGGGTGCAGGGGATAAAAACTTACCTTTCAGGAACAACTAACACTATTCTGGTGACAGGCACACCAAAATCCCTGACATTACATGAGCTAACTCTGTAACAAAACACTGTGTATCCTACTCATTAGTATTTTGAAACAAAAAATCAAATCAAATCAAAGATCCTCATAAGAAATATGTTAATTATTGTTGAAGAGAGTTTAATACAATAATAACCTTGAATTATAAGCAAAGTCCCACTGTTGAATGAAATAATCAAAATTTTATTGGCATAATATTCTTTAATTAGCAAAAGAAAGTCTAGGAGATTTAATCGGAAAAGTAACTCCTTTTACAAATGCACCTTGGCAGGGGAGTCACAGACAGTATGAACTACAGGGGGGATGTCTTCGTAAAATAATTTTACAAAACATTTCGTAAAATCTCTCTTCTAGGGGACCATGAGTCTGTCTTCCTCATCAATAGAAATTTCTACTGAAGATAACACAGATCAAAAAGCAACACAGCCCAAATGGCAAACTCACAGATGAATCACAATCAACTTAAAAAGAGTTAGCAAGAAAACCAAGCACTGTGTAAACAAGCAAGAATTACTCAGCCTTGGAAAGCCTTTATGTGAAATCCAAGATTTCCCAGCATCTTCGATCTGAATTTTATGTCTGTGTATAGGTAAGGAGACACTGGAAAACACAGTCCCATTTTAAAAGATGTGCTATTTAACCATGGGTTCCTATTCTGTCACTCGTCCAAGCATCTGGTCAGACATGGCTGCCATCAGCCATCAGAGCTCAATCCTACAAACCAAGCTAAGATAATGTCTAAGTCATGCATTGGGCTTAATGAAGAGGTGCTGTTGCATTTTTATTGCCATTAGAATAAATTGTTCACAAGAGAAGGATGCTTTAGCTATTAAAATAAGTGAGGGGGGAGAAAAGCCCAGGTATGTAAGTGTGTTTTATGTGAAACACTCAGCCGACCATCTGCAAATCATTTTAGTTCTGTAAGCTAATAAAAAGTGCATGTGCTTTTTCCTTCTAGTTATCCTCTAGAAGTTTTTTCTTCTGTCTACTACTCAGAAGAATACACTTTTATTTTTTTCTTCAATCAACATTTTTTTCATTGGCTCCTCTAATATATGTTGTCTCTAAAGCTGTACAGAAGAATTACCCAGACATGCTTTCCCAGTTTGTATAAACCCCAAAGTAAGCAAACAAACTGATTTCCCCCATGTTTTGACTGGAATAGCACCAATATAATTCCACTGACCCACAGCTACCCACTGGCCCTCCAAGGGCACATGGGCTGCACTAGGTGGTTCATAATCAGAGTGAAGGGAAGGCTCTGCCAGGATGCAAGGAAAAGAGAGTATCAGGTTTCCTAAGCACATTTGCCATTAATATTCTGAGCCCGTGAGTGCCAATAATTTCTTGAAATCTTGACTTTTGATGTCAACTTGAATCTATGGGTTTCTGTCCTATTATTTGGCAAAAACAAGTCTCCTACCTCCCCCAGTCCTACCAATACAATTGGGCTGTACAAGAAGAAGATATTAGTTCACTCCCTGAAGATATTAGTCTTCATTTGAGTTTCCTAACAATAACAAACCTAAAAGCACAGTTTGGGCTGTTTCTACTGACCATTAGCAGCTGGAGAATAGTAGACTATCAGTGACTTGTTTCCAAAAGAAAATCATGCTCTCAGTATTAGAAGAGACAAAAGAGGTACTTTTCTCTAGCTGGCTGACTCCTTCTACTGCCTAAGGATCCAGTGATACCTCCATCTTCCCTCTGCTGGGAGCTCTACGCAATCCCAGGCAATGCATATATTGGACGGCATCTAAGATCATCTAGGCCCTCAATCCTGCTCCTGGTGGGCTTACAGCAGGTCCTTGTGAAATTCTCAAGGATCCTTTTTCACGATACTCTCTCTTTTTATCTGCATCTAGCCCTTTTCTTAGCTTCTTCAGTGACTGGTTTAAGGATTAGGAAACTAGTTTCTCAAATTTCATTTATAAATCTGCATTTGGAGTGGTTTTAGTGTGTCATATCTACTTTGTTCTCATGCCTAAGTTAAACCTTGCAGTTTAACATCTTGCTAAAAATGCTGCTCCTCTAAAGATGATGGAAAATAAGCATGTGAAAAGTGAAAAGATATTCTATTTCATACACCAGTAGGGAAATGCAAATTAAAACAAAAATGAGATACCATTACACGCCTATCAGAATGACCAAAATCCAGAACACTTACAACTTCAAACACTGGCAAGAAGGTAAAACAAAGGGAACTCTCATTCATTGCTGGTGGGAATTCATAATGATTTAACCACTGGGGAGAGAGTGTAATGGTTTCTTATAAAACTAAATACGCTCTTATCATACCATCCAGAAACTGCACTCCTTGGTATTTACCCAAAAGAGTTGAAAACTTACTTCCACACAAAAACCTGTATATGGATTTTTAACAGCTTTTTTCATAATTGGCAAAACTTGCAAGTAGCCATGTCCTTCAGTAGATGAATGAACAAATAAATTGTGGTTCATCTAGACACTGGAATATTATTCAAGTCGAAAGAGAAATGAACTATCAAGCCCTGAAAAGACATGGAAGAACTCTAAATATATGTTACTAAGTGAAAGAAGCTAATCCAAAAAAACCTTAATCTATGTGATTTCAACTACATGACATTCAGGAAAAGGCAAAAGTATAAAGAAAGTAAAAATACCTGTGGTTCCCAGGGGATGGGGAAAGGAGGGATGAAGAAGCAGAGCACAGAGGACTTACAGGATGGTGAACTACTCTCTGTGATACTATAATGGTGGACACATGTCACTGGACATCTGTCCAGACCCACAGAATGTACAACACCAAGAGTGAACCCTAATGTAAACTATGCACTTAGGGAGATAATGACATGTCAATGTAAGCTCCCTGATTGCATGAAACGTCCCTTCTTGGTGGGGGATGTTGATAGAGAAGGGGCTGTGATCTGTAGGACACAGGACATACAGGAACTCTGTATTTGCTGCTCAATTTTTGTATAAACCTGAAAGGACTTAAAAGATAAAAATCTTTAAAAAAATAAAATAAAATTGGAAAAAAGGTACTGCTCCTACAAGGTTTTGTCCAGTATTCTCAAAAGTACCTTCCGTGTCCTCATCATCTGTGGCACGCAAGAGAGTGAACCTCCTGGCTTAACAAGTGGCCAGATTTGGGAAATATCCCCTAGGCCTTTACCTTTCCAAGATTACTCACATCAAGAATTAATAACATTTTGGCCTTTGATTCTTCCAAGCTAGACTATGAAACTCTTGACCCCAGATTCCTCCTGTCTTATACAATCCTGGCACGAGGAGGAAAGGCAAAGCCCAGAAGAACTGGGATCCCTCATCGTTTAGGTCATCGTGTTGGCTTTCTCAGTTATTCTGACACAATCCTGTTCCCCTTGTCTGCCTTCAGGATAACATGCATTTTATTCAACCATTTCTTTCTTTCTTTTTTTTTTCTTTAAAGTATCATGACTCTCTTTGAGAATCTGATGAACATGATGGTTCCTTTACTCACTTCTGTATATAATTTCATGTCTCTGTGGGCTCCCTGAAACTCATTCATAAATTCCCTGGGCTCACCACCATGTAAACAGTGCTTAATATCACTCCTACCCACACACTGTGCCCTCTTTCTCCCACCACAAAAATGTTTTGTCATTTCTGTGGAGCCAAAATGAGAAAACAATTTGTCCCCATGAGCCAATCAGTTTTTCATGATTTTCACCAAATGTTTATGGAGCAGCTTCAGTGTGCAGAGCATGAAGGGAAGAGTGTGGTTGATCAGATGCTCGGTATGCTTCTTCAAGACATGCTCCCCTTGACCAACATCACGCACTTCAGTGATTTTCAACCACAAGACAATGCTCCCAAACCTCTCTGACTCAGATTTCTCCCCCATTCTCAAATGTCCACTGGATACCCACATTTGGATCTCCAACAATCACCTCACACTCAACAAGTCTAGAACACATTATCCTTTCCCAAAATATTTTCCTTTTCACTGTATTTCCTCTCTTAGTAAATGCAACTATACTCTCCATTCATTCACATCAAAAATGTGAGAGACATCTGAGTATCAACCCCAAAACAAAGAAGTCATTATATCAAAAAAATTCTGCACTCATGTGTTTATCACACCACACTCACAATACCAAAGACATGGATCAAGCTGGTGTCCACCAACTGATGTTGTATATGTACATGTAGGTGTGTGTGTGTACTGCCAAAAAAATGTATACACACTTTACAAAAGGAAAAAACAGTCCAGCCCAGTGGCTCACCCTGTAATCCCAGCACACTGGGAGGCCAAGGCAGGTGGATTGCCTGAGATCACAGGTTCAAGCCAGAGTGAGACCCCACCTCAAAAAATATAGCCAGGCATGTGGGTGGGTGCCTATAGTCCCAGCTACTTGGGAGGCTGAGGCAAGAAAATAACTTGAGCCCAAGAGTTAGAGGTTGCTGTGAGCTATGATGCCACAGCACTCTACCAAGTACAACAAAGTGAGACTCTGTCTCAAAAAAAAAAAAAAAAAAGAAAGAAATATTAAAATTGTAATACTCATTTGATTTCTGAAAATATAAGACAACAAACATTACCAGTTTGTTTTTTTTTTACATACAACTTTTTTCCCTTTCTTAAAATGTGTATACACTTTTTTTGCATCCTCTGTGTGTGTATGTCATGCAATACTACTCAGCTATAAAAAAGAATGAAATGATATCTTTTGCAGCAACTTGGATGAAACTGGAGGCCATTATCCTAAGTGAAATATCTCAGGAATGGAAAATCAAATACCACGTGTTCTCACTTATAAGTGGGAGCTAAACTATGAGTACACATGGTCATACAGAGCCGAATAGTAGACATTGAAGACTCTCGTGGGGAAAAGATGACAGGGGGTGAGGGATAAAAAACTATAAGGTACAATGTACGTTATTTGTGTGATGAGTTCACTGAAACCCAGATGTCACTGCTGTACAGTGTATCCATGTAATAAAACTGCACTGGCACTCCCTAAATCTATTGAATGGAAGCTAAAAAAGTAAAAAGCCACTAAAAAAAGAAATGTTAGACACATCTTTGTCTCTTCCTCTTCTTTATCCTGATGTCCGATCAGCAACGCTCTGCCACTGTTAAACCTAAGTGGCTCTTGACTACGTCCGCCACTCCCACCACTGTGCTGGTCGCACATGTTGGTATGAAGTCACTTTGCTTTAACTCTGATTTTCCCCCTGTAAACCAAGGGAGCCAAACTTCTTCATTTTCTGGCTGGAGATCTAAACGGTACAGGCAAAAGATCAGCGCAGATGCTGAGGGACAACGCTGGAAAGAGCATCTATGAGGTAGGATGCTGGGTCACTGAAATTTTATTCCTGGCCACAAGGCAACTCTGGTCCCAGTTAGTAAAGTTTTTGAAAGGATCATTTCACTTCAGCCTTTATTAAATTCTTCAACTTTCAACTTAGCCAAATTAAAAAAAAAAAAAATCTGATGGATACAAACAATAATTTGTCCATCAGAAAACACACTTACGGAATTACCTTAGAAACGAGGCTTTTAGCCAAGTGCTAGATCCAGAAAAATAGAGGCAGTTGAAAAAGATTTCAGCCACAGCTTCTTTTTAACAAACTGAACCATTACCTGGTCCAGGTTATTTAAGAAGTATTAATTCTCATTTTAAAATAATTTTTAATTGATGGAAGGTGATATTATTTAATGTTAAAGTAAGAACTCCATTAAGAGGCTAATAACTTTCAGGAAACCAGTGTGCCCCTTTTCCCATGTCTACTGGAAATACACACTGCAAAGACATCTACCTGACTACACAACAGTGAGCAGATGCTCACCAAACGTGTATTCTGGCACACATGGTTTCATTTTAATAACAACAAGGAATTACTTTGACCCAGCACTCGCTCTTTACCATGCACTGTGTTAACATTTTATACAGAGCACGTGACATCATTACAGAAGCCTACGATATGCTTAATAAAATCACCTCCCTTTTACAGGCAAATATACTGTAGGGTTTAGAGAGTTTCTTAATTTATCATATATCATCCATTCTTAACCTTGAGCCAACAGGACCAACAAAGGATTTCTTACAGAAAAAAGCTATATTGTACAGTACAAGCAAGAAGAGGGGGCGTGTAAGTTAAATCTGATCTAGCTCTTGTCCTAGAAAAGGCAGAGGATGAAAGAGAAAAATGACAGTGTACAACAACTAACTTAGTCCTGGGCACCCAGTGGGCTTCATTAAAACTATGACCACGTTGAGTGTGTAATTAAAGAAAATTGGGTTAAATGAGGTAAAATTGTGAGCATAACTTTTACAAAATTGAAACGAAAATTACAATACAAGAAAACAGAGTAATAGGATGCCCTGGTACTTGACCCCTGTGCCTCCAGCACAGCTTCTTCTGGCCACGGTCAACCTTCCCTCTTCCGGATGAGCCAGGCTCCCTGTAACTGACTCCCACAGCCAGTCCTCTCCTGAGAATACTCAGCTCATTGTCTCCCAGGGCTTCAATTAGCAACATAAAATTAAATTTTAGAGTTTATTTCGTATCATTATAAGGTCTCTATATCACCCTAAATTACATGTAATAATCTTTTTAATTATAATAGCCCTTCATTTTGACAAGGATTTTTGAAAAATCATAGAAAGAGCAAGAAAACACAAATCACATATCTCACTGCTCAGAAATAGGTTCTTTTTTTGGTTTGGGGGTTTTCTTTTTACATATAGATCTAGTTTTTTTTCCATTTCAGTATCTCAACCGCCATCCATTGTCTGAATATATAGTAGTATATTTCTCAGTTCTTTCTTTTTTTATTTCAATAGATTTATGGGGTATAAGTGTCTTTTGTTACATGGATGAGCTGCAGCATGCTAAAGTCGGGGCTTTACTGTACCTGTCACAGGACAGCGTGATTGTACCTGACAGGGAATTTTTAATTCCACACCCTGCCCTCTCCCTGCCCCCTTCCTAGTTTCCAATGTCCATTCCATCACTTTATGACCATGTTTTTTGAAGTTTTGCTATTAGCACACCTTTGAAACAGGGATTACTCTTGATATTTTCATGCACTAGTTTTGTTTTTTTTCTACACCTATGTTTTAGGTACCTACTACCCATCTGTGTCTGCTCCTGGTGTGGCTCCCAGGAGATAACCAGTCCTTGGACTACACTGCCTGGTAAGAGTATTTTTGTTTGCTCTCTCTGTATACCAAGCCTGAGACCCTGAGCTGTGCTGCAGCAGTGTGACCAGGTAAGTTTATTCTAATAATGTGATTTATGGTGCATGCCTGTTTTTGCTTCAGGGGGCTGGAACCCAAGTAGTTGGGGTCGGTCCTGGGGGTGCTACTTGCCTGTGTGACTGACCCCCAATAAAAATGCCAGCTCAGCTGAGCTTCCCCAGCTGGTCCCGAGTCTTGGGTCACTATTTCCTGGTTGTCGACACTTCGCACATGTTGTCACACATCATTGTTGAGAGAATTAAACACGTCCTCACACAGCTTCACGGGAAGAGGCCACCCAGAAGCTTGCACCTCATTTCTTCTGGACTTTGTCCCATAAGCCTTTTCCTTTTGCTGATTTAAATCTGTATCCTTTTACCATCATAAGCCATATCCATGAGTATGACAGTTTTTCTGAGTCCTGTGAATCTTTCTAGTGAATTTTCAAGCCTAACAGTAGTCTCAGGGAACCCGACTCCTCTACTTATCTGAGAAACTTGCAAGCTTTGGTCAACCAAAACTCCAATATAATGTAACCATGAAACAGAATAATGAAAAAAATTATAACAAACAAAATCATAAACCCCTTAGTGGACGCCTAACTTTCAATTATTAATTCATTCAATATATATTTATTAAGTCTCATTATGTACCAGGCAAGCAGAGGTAATAATAATATAAGGGCATCTTATTCTACCCTTGTGTTCCAAAAGGGACAGTAACAGTGTGGAGTCTGTATAGAGAAGATTAACCAGAATGGTTGATAGTTCTATAAACCATCTGTATCATAATATATACCAATAAATAAAAACGTCACTGAAAGTGACTCAAACCAGTATTATCTCACATAATGGAGGTATCACTCACATTAGTTCAACTACTCAACATTAGCATCAGGAAACAAAGTTGTTTCTACCATTCTATTCTCTCTTCTCCAGCATGCTGGATCTCATCATCAGGTGTATTAGCAAAGAGAACCAGGTGCCTGCGGCAGCTCCAAACATTGCAATATCACCTAAGCATTCCCAGAACCCCCCCAAGATGTCAGTATACATCTCCTTAGCTAAGGTAGCCATAAAGATGCTCCTTAATATCTAAAGGAGCCTGCAGAAACTACTTTACTCAGCCCAAGACCACCCAACCTGGCTTTCTTCTTACAAGATAGCAGAGAATATGAATGTTGTAGGCAACAATAGCATATATACCACCATCTGTGAAAGAAATAATTCAACATTTGCAGCAAATAAGAAAAAGAGGAAATTGAGCATTACGAGAAAAGGCAGTATAAAACACAGAAGAAAGATATTTCTACCAACTTCCCTTTGAAAAAATAAGGAAAGCCAGGATGAAACATTTAGCTTTCATTATGCACAATAGCCAAGATATGGAATCAACTGAAGTGTCCACCAATGGATGAGTGGATAAGGATAATGTTGTATATACACAGTGGAATACTATTCAGTCTTATAAAGAACAAAATGCCACCACTTCTGATAACGTGGACGAACTTGGGGGATATTATGGTAACTAATATAAGCTAGGCACAGAAGGACAAATAATACATGATCTCACTTATATGTAGAATCTAAAAAAGTCAAACTCACAAAAGCATAGAGCAGATCGGTGGTTACCAGAGGCTCAGGGTGGAGGAGATGGTGAGATATTGTTCAAAGGGCAGAAAATTTCAGTTAGATGGGAGGGATTAAGTTGAAGAGATCTAGTGTACAGTATGATAACTTCAGTTAAAGTATCATATGCTTAAAAATTGCTGAAAGTAGATTTTACATGTTCTTACCATACAAAAAAAATAAGTATGTGAAGTATGAGGTATTCTGTGTTAATCAGCTTGATTTAGTCATTACACAATGTGTCCATATTTCAAAACATCATAAGTGTATACAATTTTGTCAATTGAAAAATAAATAATATATATATATATATATATATATATATATTTTTTTTTTTTTTTTTTAAAGCCCATTTAAGCCTTTGAACTCTAATACTTGGGAACAGGAATGCTGAGAAACAAGATGTGAGGAGGGTCAACAAGTCAAGTCATAAATGTCCTGCTGGAATCACAAGAGTGGGCCATAAGATAGTTGGGGGAAATGCAGGTTGAACGAGCTTATATCCTGAGCAAATAAGCTGGAAACTAGAGAATCTTCCCTCTTAGATAATAATAGCAGATCAGAGGAGGTCCCAGTACTTTTCCTCTCCAATGTCTGCCAACGTGCTGGGGTTTCACAGCCAGGAGCAGACACCAATCAGCAGCAAAGAAGGGAAACAGCTACCCAGAGAAAGCACCAAGCAGAGGCTTGAAATGCACCTTCAAATAGCTAAAACTACAGCGTGGGAAGACTGCAAGCATGCCCAGTGCTTTTTCTGAAGGTCAGCAGGTGAAATGTGTAAAGAGAACAGGTTTTGGGTTTGTGAAGATACTTGAAAAATCAGGCTCATTCCACCCTTAACAAAGATCTGTACTGACATATCAACCTGGTGGAAAGAGGACTAATGACAGTCAAGCTGCTGGGTATCTTAGCTGTCCATTAAGGTAGTATGTGGGAGACTGGGAAACGTGCCTCCTTGGACAAGAGGCTGTACGAGATGATCTAGATTTCCCTGCACCTTTAAAATTCCATGATGCTCCTTCTTAATATATCCTAAAAACAATTCTATCCATAAAGCTTATGAACCATATAATTGGAAAGAAATGATTAACAGTCATCACTGGGTAGTGGCATTATAAGGATTGTAATTTTATACTTTTTGCTCACCTATGTCTTCTAAATGTTTAACAGTGAATATTTTAGAACATTTCAGAAAAAAAACTCTTTAAGATAAAAGGAGAAATTGTATATACATAACACTACACCAGTTGGTGGTAGATAAGCCCCTCGTCTTAAAAACCACATAGCTACCACTTCTGATGAACTGAGTTTAGAAGCCACCATGGCGTACAGAATAACATTGAGAAGGTAATTTCTGGTATCTGCTAATTCTTGCCAATAAATTTTATCACTTGAAAAGCTGAAAGTAAGAAAAAATAACCATCATAGAATACTTCATTTTCTTCCTCGGTTGGCTCTTTCAGCTGTTTTAAATTAAATTTAGGCATTGTGATACTGGACTATAATAATTAAATGTGGGACAGTGAAGACCCCTAAATTATTACACCTTACATTATTGATGACTGCTTGCTTTGCAAGAATCGCACCTCACTTTTGAGTCACTCTAAGCTCAAGGAAGAGTAAAAGCAAAACAAGACAAAATAAAATCTGAAAAGGGAAAAAAGCAAATGAATGCTCTTTTTATCTTCTAAGTGTCTGTGCTCTAAAAGGACAAATCACTATAAGGTCAGTAAACTGAACCACTACAACATGAGAAGTTAGTGAAATTCAGCACCACTCCACCCAGCCTCAGAAGAATGGAGGTTTCTTCTGAAATAAACCCAGGAATGGGCGTGAGCCAGGCATTGTAAGCACTCCAGGAAGTTTACAAGGGCTTCAAGTACTTTCTAGGAAGGCTAAAATCCTTCCTTGGCATAGACAAACCTTCCAGGCACCAGAAGGCAAGTGCCTGTGCTCCAACAGTCAAAGATAAGGTATAAATTTTTACACCCCTCAATTCTCTCAGTCCAGATTCGATTATGAGCCTTTCCATTCCTCATGGTGACATGCTTCTATTTTCTACATTAGTCAGAGTTGGCTTTTCTACAGAAATGCTCCTTCGTTTGGGGACTTGGGTTTGTTTGCCTTTTTTTTAAGCAGGCTTCCCTCTAGTGGAACAGCAAGCTCTCATCTTGTTCCTTTGGGTATCCTAGGTCTGTTCTGAATAAAGGCTCTAATTGTTTTGAGATTCTGACATGAGATACTCATTCTGATTAAATGGCTTCTTGAGCTTTCCTCTCAGGACTGCATGCTAACTGAGACTTTAGGGGCAACCAAAAGATGCCTATGGAAATTCTTTCCATACGCAGCTACTCTGCTTTTTCCCCCAGCCAAGGTATGTGCAATGACCTGCCACAACCCAGAATCCTCAGGAGGGTTTTCGCTGAGAAGTACATCAGGTCATACACTCCACACCAGCCCACCAACCCAGTCACCATTCCTGCCACCAACCCAGTCACCATTCCTGTCATCCCCAGCTGCTCCCCCATCACACAGTGCATCCTGCTGGCAGGAAAGGTTGCCCATCCTCTCTGCCAAGTCGAAGTCCCTCTGACTCATACTAATTCAAAACCCAGGCTCCCCTCACAGAAGTCGCTCTTCCATCTGACCCCACAGGCCTTGCTCATTCCTGGGCTTCTTTCTTCACTCCTATGTCACTTTCAACAAGTGACAGACTCCTAGACTGGTGAGTGACTTTATGCGCACAGCCATTCACTGTGTTGTGTGTGCGTGTCCTCTACATAACTGTGAGCTCTTTGAGAGCAGAAGGCATGAGTTCTAAGGATTTTATAATCCTTCCAATAATCTGGTGCAATCCTTTGCAGGGAAGAGGCTACTTGGTTTTGGACGTGAGCCAGAGAAACACCAACAGGCTGGAATCTTCAACACGGCATCCAGATTGGCAAAACTCAAATTGTTGAAGTTTCCTTTTATCCCACTGTGTATAGCACACTTAGATCCAGGAATATTATGAATTTTGTCCCCTACACCTTCTCTTATACAATAGAGGTTTTGGCTATAGATGTACATATGTATGTGTGTGTGTGTGCATGTATCCACGTATCATCGGTCACTACAAAAATGTTGACAGAGGCTGTGCTATGGCCCCATTATTTCACTTCCAAGAAACAGTCAACAGCGTCCTTTTTGATTCCCCTGGGCAAGTTTCACCTTGGCTTCATTTGTTTCTATTTGCATGGATTTTACATTTCTTGATTTTTGCGTATCTCAAAATTTTTGTAATGGTCCACATATGTACATGTGTACACACACACACACAGCCATGTAGGTGTGGGGCCAGGGAAACCCTACACTGGGAAGTTAGAGAACTATACTAAGGTACGATTCAGCCACCCACATCTGCACCTGGGCATGGGTGACTGTACTTCTCCAGGGTCAAGGTCCTCATGTGCAAAACTAATAACATGAGGAGGACAAGGTGGAAGGTGGAGTCAGCATTAAAGTACCATGATAAAAGGAAAGCCGTGTTAGGAATTTTTTTTAATGGATATGATCAGAATGGTTCATTATTAAGTACATGAAAAAGATTTTAAGATAGAAAACATTCTCCAAGAGAAATAATCCTTTAATTTTTCAACATAAACATGGGCCCAGATGAATGAATACAGAGGACAGCCAGCACTCACAGAGTTCATGTGGCATCAGAAACTTTAGATTCAATTTATGAATTTGTAACCTGTTTAAAAATCTTACCATTGCCCTATGAACAAGGCATTCTTCATTTTAAAGATGGGAAAATTGAGGTATAGAGAGCTGATCTCTCTGGTTCAAGGTCACATACTGCCTAAGTAGCAGAGCCAAGATTCAGACTGCAATGAAAGACAGGCTTGGTGCAGAGAGAGGTTTCTGGGAACTCTGAACCCAGGGTGGGGCTGATGATGAATGGCACAGGCTCTGGGAGATGGACGCAGCTTCGATGTGGGGCCTGAGTCCACCGTCATCTCATCCACGCTTCTTCCCTTTCCATAAGCTGACAGCCCCCCTTACCCCTTCTACATGGGACAGAAGTTACAATGTACCATAGCTGCAGAAAGATTAATGTAGGCAACCTGAAGGGCACCTGTAATTTAATCACCCAGGATAAATGGGCAAAATGGAGTCTAACATGATCTGAGAAGAAGTAAAATTCACCGTGTTAGTGCAGTAAGAACAGGAGGGAACTTACTGACCCGCAGCGGTCAGTGCAACACCACGACATGTTGTTCAGAGCTATGACCCACAAATAACAAACCAGCTTCCCAACGTATACCCAGCATTTCCTAGCCCACTCAGTTTGTGTTAAGAGAGTGCACGCAGCAGCAAGCAGTGGCAAAGTTACACACACGCACAGCGATCATTATCATTGTGATTCCAAAGAGGGGAAAGAGGCAAAATAGGATTCCACTGCCTTGAAAAGAATTTCAGTAGAGGGGTGCATCTGTTTATTACAGAAATGAGCTATTCAGCCTCCTGAGAAGGAAGTGTCACTTACTGACACAAATGGACTGTAAAATCCATTCCTTTGAAGTATATTTGGCTTCCTTCAGTATGTCCTGTTCTTACAGTAGCAAGAACGTCAAGGTCTTTAATCCCCAAATCCATCTGATACTAGGAAGCACTCAGAAGACTTGCAGCTCTGGAGTTCACACAGGGACCAAAGCTCGGCCACTCCACACACTCAGGCTACCCCAGAGACAGACTGAAACCCGATGTATAAAATATTCAACTATAGTATAATGAAGTTTTGCGTCTGTGTGTGTACAGACGATAGCAAAAGCAGAGAGCCAGGTAATATCTAAATTAAACCTGTATATCATCTCCCATAATGCCCAAATTGACTATGGCAAATAGAAGGAGGATGACCCCATGTCACCTGTCACCTAAATAATACATCTCTCAATTAAACATTAGCACATATGGTAGAACCTTCTGACTATTCCACAATATCCATTCTTGCCTCTTCTATGGGGATAGTTTAAGTGGCATATGTGCCACCACGAGAAAGGCCACACTTCTCAGCCTCACAGGCAGCTAGGTGTGGGTGCGTGACCCCTTTGGAGCAAAAGGATGTGCATGATGCTACAATATCAGGGACACTCCCGCTCTATCTGCAAGCCACTCACTCGCCCTGGAGTTCTTTTTGTTCTTCCTGTAAACTGGACCACCTCTGTGCAGAGACACCGTGGGGGATGAGAGGCCAGTGCAGCAGAAGGAATCGTGATCCCTGCAGGACTAGTGGAGAAGAGCCCCACGTGAAATCTGCACTGCTGACCTCCCGCCTTTTATTTGATTTTATTTCGTTGACTGTATTTTGTGGTGTTTCACAGCTTAGTTTCACCCTAACTAGTAAACGCAGCGGCATCTGCCGGTCAGCACCGTGCATCCCAACTGAAATCGTCTGTAACAGCATCTCCGCTCGGACTTTCTCAGTTAAGGAAATGCCCTTCATCCGCACTGCTCCACATGTGGTCACGCGTGCTAGAAGAGCCCATGAAATGCAGCCAGTGCGCTGGAGACTGGAATTGTTCATTTCATTTACTTGCAGTTAATCTGAATTTAAAAGCCATAGGTGGCAAGTTGCTACCTGCCTCTTTCTTGGACAGTGCAGTTTCTGGAACATTTAAAATTATGAATATACAACAATTCAGGAGACCCATCCTTAATAGAAAAGACCTATATTTTAATGCTTCGAGTTTTCACTAGAATGTTGCAGAACAATAAAAGGTCTCAAACCACAACTGTTTCAAACAGAAAGAGGCTGTGGGCTGAACCTGAAGCATGAAGCAATAGGTTTGCACTGGTTATTTCAGAGCTGACAACAGTTCATAATTCAACAGGGAAGACACCTGAAATTCTTTCACATGATCATCATAAAACCAAACTCAGCAGAGCGTTGTTTTTATTTTTTAAGAGATAAGTGCAAAGCAGCTAACAAGCATGGGGCTAACCGGTAAGTTACTATGTTTATTCTCCAACACAGAGATCTAGGAGAGTAAAACTTAATTTAGGAAAATTTGAAATACTTTCTGAATGATTTGAGTGCTGATTTTGTAAAGCTCCATGTCAAAGAGGTCAAGTTTGCATCTGTATTTTAAAACACTACAAAATTCCAACAAAACACTCGTGTGATGCAGGAGACAGATGCCATTGGAAACACTGATCTGAAACATGTAACTGAGGCTCTGAATACAATTATGAGAAGAAAATAAACCAAACTGGGCACCTTGCCCAAAAACAGCAGTCAAATACATACAAACTTTAGAGAGAGACAGAAGATGAAGGGGGCGTTCTGGGACAAGAAGGAAAGAATAGCAAGGAAACAGGGGACAGGGGAACCGTGGACAGGGCAAGGAGGGGCAGCACAGGCCAACTGGTAATGAAGGAGCCTTCAAACCGAAGGTCATGCCCAAAGTTGTAACCATATGCCAAAAGCCCTCATTTAGGCATCCCCACGGGGGATTAACAGAGGCATGTGTAAAATGTACATGGTTTTTGTTCCATAGTAAGTTTATTAGTAATCTTAACAAATGTACATCTCTTTTGTGTATGAATTTTAACAGCAATGAAAACAGTATTTTCTAACCTCTTTTAAAATCTTCACATAAATTGGAATCTTTGCTGAGTCCAAAGAAATGTAGCACTGTTTAAACATTTAACTTATCCAATATAAAGCAATAACAAACAGACAAAAATATACACAATTCCATCATCCCCCTTGAGCTGTGAGCACGTGCAGAGAGAAGAGATGGATTTTTTTCAGGGGCATTTGGGAGTTTCTTTAGCCTTCTTTTTCCAGTAAGATAGGAGAATTGCACCTCAAGTCTTAGATCTACAAAACTTAAGTGTCTCAATAGTCAAATGATATAATCCAAAGAGGAGTAGGCTCTGTGTTCCCACAATAAACAGCTAAAGTTTTTATTTCCCCAAATGAAGGTTTCTAAAACTGTAGTTTATAAACACCCCAGATGTACAATGTAGAGGAATGAGCCAAGAGCTGGCCCAGCCATTGCATCTTCTAGTTCCAGCCCTACTGGAAGTCATCTAAATACTACCACTAATAATAATAATAGCATCCTACTTAACTGACTCAAAACTCCACCCCCTCACTGCTCATTTGATATTTTCATCTTATAATCAATATAGTCTTAAAGTCACTGTGGCAATACTGCTGTAATTGTGCAAAACCTTCCCATTAGGCTTCTGAGATCAAGTAGGCAGCAGCATCAAGGGATGTTAGATCTGATGAGATGCAGACCACAGTAGACCAAGCAGCAGCATGCCAGGCACTGTAACGTCACATTTACCAACTCAGTCTGCCTACCTGACAACTCTCAGGGGGAAGAACTGCTTTTCACTACTGCATTTTCCAAACATAAAAATGGAGTCACAGAGGGGTAAGTCATTTGCACAAGACCATGCAGCTAGCAGTTGGCCAACCCAGCTTGAAACCTGGAAGCCTGGCATCAGAGTCTGTGTTCTGAGCAATCACTCTCTCTTGTGTACCTCATGAGGGATTATGTACACTTTTCCAAGTACTTGGTATCTGGGCTTTTTTGCATTTTTAGTAGAGATGGGGTCTTGCTCTTGTTCAAGCTGGTCTTGAACTCCTGAGATCAAGGGATCCTCCCACCTCAGCCTCCAAGAGTGCTAGGATTATAGGCGTGAACCACTATGCCTGGCCTGAAGGGAGCATTCAAGGCTGCTATCAACTTGGCTCCCTTACAGAGGAGACTCTGGTGAGGTCACCTGTCTTACGAGCAGCAGGGCCCAGATTCTAACTAGGCTGTTTGGCTGCAAAGGTGCTTAATCAGCACCTCCTTCCCCTGTCAGCATCTCTGGCTTCCTCACAAGTCTCTCAAGTTCCTAGAAGACAAACATGATATTCGTCATTGTACCTCACAGGCAGGCAAAACAAGTGCTGACCCATGGAAGAGATTAAAAATCCTCCCAAGACAAATGGATTCACAGAGGATTGAACAATTCAGATGCACAAATACCCAGGGTATCAGACCCTGCAAAATTCTCTCAGGTCCTGGGTGGGATGACCCAAGCAGAGATGAAAAGCCAGGTCAACTCTCCTAGTCTTAACCACCAGCTCCAGGGAAACTCAGCTCAATTAGAAAGTTATGAAGAGTGAGCCTGGCACCACACCACCCGGCGAGCTGAGGCCTCAACTGCCTTCCACCTACTGAACCCTTCAGCCAGCGGGTCCCCAAGTCCTGCAGGTCCTTCCTTCTCCTCCTCTCTGAAACCCACACCCTCCTCTTCAGTCATAAGTCACTGGCCGTAATTCAACCTTCCTCCCTGCCACTGAACATCACTGCTAGAGTCTTAATGAGGCTCAAGAATGGCACCCCTTTCTCCCACCCAGGTTGGAAACAAACTGAGGATATAATAAAAAGGAGTGGCAGATAAAAAGAAAAAGTACATTTTTATTTCTGGTAACTCTAGTTACAATCTTCTAGTGAAGATTGTGATTTTAGGCCTACAGCCAAGTGGCTAATACTGAACTCAAGTATCAGCAGCAAGACCACAGTACGAGTCTACTCATGGCCAGAAGAGCTTCTCCCAAAGGAGCTGCTCATAAGGAAAGGTCCCTCCCAAGAGGAAAACAGAATGAAGCTGATATGTCAACTTTATTTCTCACAAATTCACAAATTGAGTAAACGATGCTCCTTTCATGCAGAAGTAAACCTAAGAGGAAGAGAAGAGTCTCCCATAAATATCGTAAGCCACATGCCTCTATCCAAGGCTGCCCTTGCTAAATAATATCAATTCTTTTGCCATCACCTGCCATCATGTTGCTTTCATGGTTTCTTTTACGTGCCCAGCTCTCCAGGTGTGAGGCTCTACTCACCTCCCCCTCCTCCCCTCAGATCTCCTCTCCTCTGACCTCACATTTCCCCACTTTCTTTTCAGACATGCTTGTCCAGCTCTTAAGCTTCTCTCCAGATCCAGTCCCAGGTCCCCTCAATAAGAAATCCTCATGAGCACCTACAGCCAAAACTTGCCACTGCCAGGTTGGTGGGCCCCATTGGGTGCTCCGGTTTTGTCATCTATCTGTAGTTTCTCTAATATTTTATAGTATTTTATCCACCACGCTGTAGGCATCAATGGCAATTTGTAATATTCAAATATTTTTAATCTTTCATTAGCGAGAACAGACTTGGGTACACAGATGCCTACAAATAATTATTGAATTAAAAACATGCAAGTAACGAAATGCAAAGTAGACATAAAAATTCCATAAAAATAAAATGCCATGGTGGTTCAGAGAAAAGAAAGAGTGAATGTAGTTGAGAGCCCCTGACCTGCTTTTTTTTTTTTTAAGTAATGGGGTTAAGCATTATAAACAAAGAGCTAAAGAAAACCAAAGAAAATTTCCTTTCACAAAGGAAAACATTGAGCTAGGCCTGAATCAAGCAGGTTATGATGAGTAATTACATAGGAAGACTATTCTATGAAGAAATACAGCATGACAAAAGACACAAATCTAGGCAAACGAAAGTTAGGTTTGCATTTCTTGGCTGGGCCAGGGCATAGAACATCTGCAGAGGGGCAGACTGAAAGAAAGCCAATGTGGAATCCGGCTGTAACACACAGAGAACCTTGAGCACTGGATAAAATAAATTTTGCCTTAATTTACAGACTCTAGGAGCCAAAGAATATTTTCTAAAAGAGTATCTGGTTAATTAAGGCAGGAAAATCTAGATCTTTGAATAGTGATAATAATAAGCTAATAATTTATTTTTCAATTAATTCCAAATATCTCAGGATCACAGTGACTGAGCTTATAATAATTTGATAATCTCAGTGGAACATTATTTGAGCTTAATAAAATGACTAATAAACTATTTAGAATGATCATGAGACTACATACTAATTTACCGTCATTTTTCATCTTGTGTATGATTCAACTTGTTCCTGCGTGTTTCATCTGAGGAATCCAGACTTGCCAGTGTCCATCCTATAATAAGCATTGCAGATTCCCCCAATTCTCTTACTAGCCAGTAGCATGAAATGGTGATTTCAGGCAATAACTGCTCTCACCATTTGCTGCTTCTTCACTATTTTTAATTCACTGTTCTGCTCTCAACTGTGGTGAGCTTTGGAGATCACTCTTCAAAGAGTAGCACACGACCAGCAGAAGAGAACCATGTTGGAGTGACGGAACTGTCTGATCTCAGCTCCAGGGTTGAGCAAATGGATCAGACAAATGGTCCCTAGATCCATCTGTAGCCCAGTCTGATTATAGCAGCAGAACGAGTCTAAAAAAAACTCCATGATGGCTGCTCAAAAACTGTACCAACAAGCAGCCCCCAAGAACTGTACAAGCGTGTTTGCTCTTTTGCCATTTTGCTGTAGGCTGCTGGTCACGTCACTTTCATGTACAGGGTTTGATTTCCTGATCTACAAAATGAAAGGATTAGAGTAGGTCTTCAGGAAGAAAACCAGTGTGTGTCTCCCCCTGTCAGCAGAAGGCTCCCTTTTTAGGATGGCCAGGATTCTCAGCAAGAAGGGAGTTTACCCAGCGGTGGAATCCAGTCTATCTGTGACCACTGCCAGCACAGCATTCCGTTCCAATCTCTAAGTTGTCTTATGTCGGATTCCCCAGTAAACAGCCTCTAAGATGACCCAAGTGAAGGAGGAGTAGTGGGAAATACCAGTGGAGTCACAGGTACAAAAAGGCCAGGGGAGAAGGCAAACTGGACAGGGACAGAAGTCGGTCTGTGATGCAGGTACAATGCAGGACTCAGTCTATTCCACGGAACTTGGAAACTCCAGACCCAAGATGGCCCTTCCGAGTTGTCCCAAATTTTACCCTTGTCTCAGCTGAGCATAGCCGGTGGGCTTCCCCTCACCAACTCTCTACCTTGAGTGAGATAAATTTCTGGAGAGCAACTGGGCCCCGAGCCATCCATCGCCAACACTGGGCATCTGGGGACAGGAGCACAGCCATCCTGAAGGGATTATCTGAACAGATGACAAGGGCAGCCACTCTGTCCACCTCACATCTTCTGAAAGGATATACAAAAGAAAGGAGCATGGTAAGGAAGGGAGACACGGATTAAAAAGAAACAGCTGGACTAACAAAATCAATTTTAGTATCCTAAATAAAGCCTTGCTCTCTGCATAACCTTGGCAAAATGTTTCACTTCTTTGTGCCTCAATCTCCTTCTCTGTAAGGTGCTCTGAGGTCACTAGGTCACTTTCACCACTGAGATACCCATGATTCTTGGTCAACATCCAAAGCTCTTTTGCTACCCACCTCCCTCAAAGCTTACAACCATTTCTAACAGAGGAGGAGAATCAAAAATCCCCAGCAGCACCTGCTTTTAATCTTTGTTAAATATGAAGAGATGATTATGAGCAACAGTGATTCAAATCTACACACTACAGTGGACACACAGATCTCCCAAGATTAAATTAGATTTGCAGGCGGCAACTTGGGAATGTCGACATTAGACTAAATACAATTATTCAGTTAGTTGTATCTTTATTATCCATGTTCCCCCTTGTGAGGCAATTTTCTTTATTGGAAGTAAAGCAACCCCAAACGAAGCATTTAAAAATGATCCTTTTCCTGTTTTTATTAGCCAGTATCAAAGAAATGACTATTTGAAGCACAACTGAGGGGAGGGAATTGGATTTTATCGCTCAGTTCATGTTGTTATGGCTTGAGGAGTACAGAAAGACTCCCCACAGAAACACTGCCTCTCAAAACAAGCTTGCAGGATAATCAACAGGAGAGGTCTTTCAACAGAGAGGAAAAAAAAAAAAAATTAAAATATAATTAAGTAAGCAAAGTGGATGCCAAATAAAATGTGAAAAGATGTTTAGAACAGAAATGCCATATATTGAAATTACTTTCAAAGTATGCACACTGTATATTACCCAAATGGGACCACATAAACCCTTCTGACCTAGGGAGCAGCTATTGATCTTTAAAACCAAAAAACAAAGATCAATGTCATCTGTCAATCTGAATTTACACTTGGGCACTTCAAATGAATGTCCCCCGGGTTCAGTGTCATGTGGAATAAAATCACCTGCACTGATGGTACATCACATGCATCCATGTGGTGTTAAAACGCATCCAGTAAACATGCTAGCACACCAAATAGGTAGTCACGTCACAGAAGGAAGAGTCCTGCAATGTGACAATTGAAAGTTTTTGCTCACAAGGCAGTTGGTTTCAGATCAAGCTATCCGTCTCCAAAAATTCCCTTTGTTGATTGGGCCACTTTCTTCTCTAGCTAAGACCCTTTATCGTAAGCTGTTCCTCTAAGAGATATTGTTTTTTAAATTAAAAAAAAAAACTTCAATTTTAATCTTACGTATACAGATCAACACTGTTCTTCTTTTCTTCTTATATTGATTATTTTACTTCTGATTTTAGCTATGTGGGCAGCCAGAAGCAGAAGGTTATTAGAAATCCTTTGACTAGTCCAGATACGCATAACTTTTTATGTTCTGTACAACAAAAAGAAGAAAAACAGAGATGCAAATCCCTAGGGGAAATTAGATTAATGTGAAACTAAAGGATTCACAAGCCTATGATTCTTTAATCCAGAGGGAAAATATAGATCCAAATAATTTAAACAGAAAATTTTGTGATACTTTTAGATTAATGATACTTGAGTTATCCTATAAATCCAATTTCCAAGTCAGATAATACAAATATTACAAACCAATATAATTTTCAATGAAAAAAATTCATAGTAAGCATTCTACTCAATACTAATCATTGAAAACATTTGTCAACAGTATTTGTTGTGAGGTTGAAAAGTCTTCAGCAATATTGAATACATGTGATATAGGTTTAATGTTTCCTTAAAGATACAAGCTAAACCATTTTCACCCATAAAGATGTAATTATGTTCTTAAAAATAAAGTACCAAGTTAGAACATCTTCAGAAGAAAATATATGTTCAGAGAAACTTTTTTTAAAAAAATGTATAAGGTCCAAATTTAAGAAGGGTTCACAGAAAATATGGCAGGGCTACTCATAGGCTTTTTTTTTTTTTTTTTTTTTTTTAGGCCCAATAAAGATCATGTCTATAGACTCATCCTTATTTATTCACTTAACAAAAAACCATATTGAGGATGTACTGTGAGAGCAGGGTCATGCTCTCCACACAGTAAGCATGTGGTAGAATAAGCAATACAAAGGAACTGATAATAGAAAATGAAATAGAGGTTAAACTAGAGGATGATGAATGGAAAGTAAAGTAATTAAAGACCAAATGAAGAAGATGGATTTCTATATGGCAACGACAGAACTGCAAACACTTCTAATATCAACTCATCCCAAAGGGCGACCCAGGACCTAAACAATTCCAAAGACCTCTGTGAAACGTGCTTATTCAACAGAAGATGTGGGTAGATGGAGGAAAATTGGCACTCTGGTGATGCTAAGGGTCCCCGATTTTAGAGCTGATTCTCTAATCTTCCCAGCAATAAAAACAACTTTCTCTCAATGTCTCAAGCAGCTTTTCAAGAGAAGGTGCCCTTGCTGGGCTTGATTTCATTACCTAGCAAGTGCACTCCAATGAATAATGTATTTTGTCATGAACACTTATCTAACAATTACTCAGTCTGCGTCCCCATCATGATAATGTTATCACTGTGAAGCTGCTCCCCTGGGTGGTGGCTCTGTGTCCTGAGATGGCCAATAAGGAACCAGCCTTCTCTACCCTTACTAGACCTGCAAAAGTGATTAAAGGGTCCCTATTTTTATTTTCAGAACCCTATTTCCATCATTAGGTGCAAGCAATTTAAAATACTGCCAAGAATTCCTGGTGATAAGCCTCCAGCATGATTACATTCTTTTTTTTTTTTTCTTGCAGCACCTAAAGGCCAGCAGTGGTATAATGAACTGTGTACTGAACTCAGAGGAGAATGACCCCACTGGTCTTCACTGTGAAATCAAGGAAAGTCATTTAATCTGCTTCCACTTCAGTTTCATCACCTAACTGAAGATAATGATAGACACCCCTCCCACCATTGCCATGGTGATAAATGAGATTCATTTCTAAAATGCCTCCTCATTTACAAATCAATTTCACAGACATAACAGTAGAAAAGTCTCCAAGGGCTGGTGAGAAAGAAGTTGCAAATGCTCAAATACATATTGGAATAATTCCCCATATTTTCTGCTGTTAAATCCCTAGCTTTGAGACCAGAATGAAATATAAGATATGCATTATTAACTATTTAGCAAAGAAAGAAAATGTGCCCACTTTCCTCAGCCCCCTCCATTTGTTTTTGGGTGTATCTAGGTACAAAGGGTATCCCAGGTAAAAGGCTATCTCAACGCAAAGATCAATAAAAGTGAATAAATAATGCTCTAGAGAATCTGGAGGACAGCCTCCTAGCCCTGCTTTGCACTCTGTAGACTCTGACACACATGCTAATTATTTTATGTGCTATAGTTTTATAAACACTAGATAGCCTGCCAATTGTCAGCAGACTGTTGTCTAACGAGCAGTTAGTTTGTCCTTTGGAGAGCCAGGTGAAATGAGTTCAAGTTTCCTTATAAGATGCCTTTCATTTCTAGTCACCTGGTCCATAAAACTATAACTTTTTTCTTCCTTTATGTTTCCCCCCCTCAGGACGACTTCTCAGTTACTGCAATTCTTTGAAACACAGAGATAAAAGGTAAAACAAAGACTGGGAAAGATTTTGGCTGTAATGGAAATGGGGGTGAAGGGCATAGTGAGGAGAGGCAGGGACTCTGGAGAGGCCACGGCCCCTCTCCAGCTGTGTGCCCTGGGCAGGAAGGCAGTCTCTCTGCTTGTGTCAGCACTGTCAAGTGGGATCAGCAGTGGCCTGCAGGTCTGGGTGTCCAGAGCACTGCATGAGTGAAGTGTGTGACGTGCTTATGGGAGGTCGTGGCACCTGGTAAGTGCCCAATCACTGTTAGCTACTATAATTAAAATGATTGAAAGCATGATAAACTTAGATGTAGCGAAGCCTAACAAATGTCTATTAATAATCATTTTTGTCCCATGAGTTAAGATTATTTTTCAAAAAAAAAAAAAAAGTGAAGAGTTAAGTAGAACATTGATTTTGTTGCTTTTACATTAGATTAATGTAATTGGATGCTTTAACTCCTATTTTCCCTAAATTTGCTCTCTTCTCCCCTCTCCTTATATGTATATATATATTCTTTGTCCTTCCCACCCTCAGTCACAAATCTTCTTCCTCTTCCTGAGGTCCAAACTATTGCTGATGGTTGAAATATTGAAAACCTGACCTTGCTCTTGTACTAAACTATATGCCCCCATGATCTGACCCTCAGACTCAACTCAACCAAAAGTTTCAACTGTATGTGTATACATAGACTTTCCCTGACTTCTCCACTTTGCAAAAAAAGTGGCTTACTTGCAGCAAGAAGGTCAATCCACAAGTATAAGAGAAATGCCTGAAATTGTTCTCTAGAAATTTTGACTCTCTTGCCACTGCTACATCTGCATGGAAAATGCAGCAAAGGAATTTACCACAGAAAGGGTAGCAAACAAAAAATGTTTTAATAACATTTCTACACATTGCTCAAGGCTTCTAGAGTTACAATTATGAGTTCATGCAGTGTTAACAACTGTTTTTCATTTTGTTTCTGGTTTAAGAATATAAATAGAAATTGATAGAACGAGCACATCTAATGCGCGACCTAATAGAGATTTACAGCTCCAAAACTCCACACTTCTTCAACCATGGAATGGGGAAAATGTTGACCACGTGTTTGTATTTCATTACCGAGGGAAATTCAGAGATGGATGGTTAGTGATCATTCACGTCCAAAGACTTAGAGCTCTACCTCTTTGGGGTATGAACTAGCACATCCTCTAAGTATCTGGCCACAGCTTCCATTATGCCCTGCTGTGCTCAGGCTTGGGAAGTTTCTCTGCCCTTTTGCTGAAGCACACCAAGCTCCTCCCATAGATGGAGCCCCATGAACCAAACCATATGAGCAATGGTACATGAAGGTTTTCGGGAATAACTGGGAAGTCTCTAAACAAAATATTTAGTTTCTTCCAAGAGCTAAAGTTACTCCTCTCCTCAGGCATCTTCTTGTTTATTTGTTTGGTTAGTTGGTTTGGGGGTTTTGTTTTTTAGAAAACACATGCATCTTCTAGACATTTCATAAATTTTAGAGATGGTGTTGGGCTGTCATTATTTTGAGGGTAACTTAATTTGAAGGCACACCTCCCATTTCTTATGACATTCACATTTAGCACACGAGGAAGAAGGGTCTTCCTTTGAATAAGGAAGACGCTCATCTTGTTCTGAAACTATTGGTGTCCATGCCTGGCTTCTCAATTAGACTCTGAACTTCCTCAGAGCACCTCTTCTTGTTGTTGTTGTTTCAGGTGTCATTGTTTAGTTGTCCCTGGCTGGGTCCAAACCTGCCAGCCTTGGTGCATGTTGCTGGCACCATAACCACTGTGCTGGGCACCGAGCCAGCACCTCTTCTTCTACCTAGGGATTCATGTAGGAAATGGGTCAGAGAGGAGCTCTGAATTCCTGTAGCTACATTCTGGGGACGTTCAGCCAGTACTGATTTTATTGCCACATAGAACTGCCACTCTGCCCCTCACAGCAGAAACTGTGCTATACAAAAAGGTCTCCGAGCATCTTAAGGAAGATGCTGTCTTAGTACAGCTCTAATCAATTTGGAGCTTCTGATTAAATATCACTAAGTGATAATACCAATTAAAAGTCTTATATAAAGGTAAAAGCATTTAATCAAGACATCTACCATAAGCACAGTTCAGAGTCTTGTTTCAAGTGTAGTAGGTCTACATGTTTTAGGGAAATAAACGTAACAGTAACACTGTTAGTACTGTCAGCATCCATTATTGTGCTGAAAATAAGAAGTTATTTATCAAATGCAATTTTGGGGACAGGTCCTATAAAAGGCAGGGAAATAAAATCAGTAAAGTTGCCAATTAATGTCTAAATATATTTAGATAAACATAAACACATACTTATAAACACAGGGAATGAACCGATAAAAAATGAGGGGAACATTTTTTAACAACTAATGATAATGATAGAGATGAATTAAGGAGAAAAAGTAGCAACATGAGTTAGGACCCAATAACAACCCTTCATCAAACATAATCACACACAGCAGAATGTCTGCGAGGGAACTCAGTTTAGGGTCAAATAGTTGATCCCCTAAGTCAATGCACAAATCTCTTAACACAACCCCTTCCACCATAATCACTGCCTTCCCACTGTAGAGGACTCACTCCCTTGTAGCTGGGCTGGGAATTCAACAACTCATTAGGCAGGTAGGTCTTCCTTCCACTAAGCCAAATCTAATTTCTTGTAACTGAAACACCCTGTTCTTTGTTCAGGACTCTGAAATTTTATTTTCACTATGACAGCTCTTCAGCTATTATTTTTTATGGTACAGATAATCCCTTGATAAGATTTTTCGACATTACCATGATGCAAAGCCCACAGGAGTTCATTAGAACCTACATTTCAAATACCCATAAAACAAAGCCATTTGTTATTCTCAGTATTGTATCCAATAAGTTACATAAAAAATAGTCAACACCTTATTACAAAATAGGTTTTGTGTTTAGTGATTTTGCCCAATGACAGACTAATGTAAGTATTCTAAACTTGTTTAAGATAGGCTAGGCTGAGCTATGATAGAACATTATATACATAAAATGTATTTTTGCTTTTAATATTTTCCTTTTTTAAATTTCAGATTAATATAAGAGTCCACACAATTATAATATTTTCAGCTTATGATGGGTTTACCAGGATATAGCTCCATCGTAAGTCCAGAAGCATCTGTGTCAAGGTTCCAAACTTCATTTATTCCCCTTTCCATTCCCTTTTCCCTTCATTTATTCCCAATTTAGAGTGAATTTATTCACTCTAGATGTTATTTCAGATGCTGTCACATATTTTAATCCTAAGGCCATCTTAAAATGCAAAATATCTAGAAGATTCCACCAGACCAACAGCCAAGTAAAGTTGTCGAAGCAGCTTCAACACACACCAGTGGATAGAGACTAAGGACACGGTATTCTTCATTACCAAAATCAATCCAGAATGTGTTCTGTTTGACAGGGCAGAGAGAATTAAGACAAAGCTGATATGCGTGGATTCCCCAAATGGAAAGAAAGTTACCTCTCTTTTTTCTGTTTTGTTTTGAATGTTCAAAAAGATTCCCCAAATCTCTGAAAATATCTTCCCATTCTCAGACCAAAGATGGTATTGTTTGCTATACTGCTGCTTTTATTTGAACCTAACAGTGGAACAGTATCATTTATCTTCTGAGTTCTATCAGAACAAAATTATTTTCTGGAAGTAAAAGTTGAAGACCTACATCTAACTCAGAATTACTCTGACCTTCCAAGGTTTCATCATGCCAATATGCATAAGTCTGGAAGACAAACCCAGAAGTCAGGCAGCTTCCACTAGTGACAGCAGGTACAGCACCACTACCTTTGAAGACCACATCCTGGTCCTCTGCTTTTGTTTCCCCCCAAAGTAGCTGCAAATTATCCAATATAGTATAACTCAATGACACATATTAGCAAAGAATGTAGACCACACACAACCCCACTGGCTAGACTGCCTCTGTTCCACTGTGGCTGACTGTGGAAAACTGATGTTATACTTTGCCCAAAATGATGCAAGTTGGCACTCAAACACTGCAAAGGAGTATTTGCATCCCCCAAAATTCATAGGTTAAAACCCTAATCCCGATGAGATAGTATTTGGAGGTGGGACCAGTAGGTGGTAATTAGGTCATAAGGGTAAACTCAAGAAGAGAGCTGAGAGCAGGCATGCCCTCTTCCATCACAGCCATATGTAGACACAATGAGATGATAGCAATCTGAAACCTTCCGAGGGTCTATCCCAGAATGCTGGCACCCTAATCTTAGACGTTTTGCCTCCAAAAGTGTTAGAAATAAATTTCTGTTGTTTATAAGCCATCCAAGCTATGGTCCTTTGTTATAGAAGCTCAAACTGTCCAAAGCAATCATAAAGTGTATAACAATGCCCCTTGGCCATAGTTTTGCTTCCCACAGTTTCAGTAACCCATGGTCAACCAAGGCCCCAAAATAACAAGTGGAAAATTCCAAAAGTGAATAATTCACATAGGTTTTAAATTGAGAGTCCTTCCAACTAGTGTGATGAAATCTCATGCTGTCCAGTCATCCCTCTCCATCCTGCCTGGAACATCCTTATCCAACATCTCCATGCTATATGAAGGTCTGAAAATTAAGTCTCAGAACTCACTTTAGAAAGAGTGCTACCTGCCTCATTGCTGCATATCACTATGGTCGTCTTCGAAGTACTCCCCCTGGGAAGCTGTGTACTGATGCAAGTGCCTAGTCCACCTTTCAAAGCAATTGTGGAACTCTTTTTCTAAAATGGCCAAAGCTGCCATTGTGATACCCTTGATGTCATGAATTTCATCAAAATATCTCCCTTTCAATATTTCCTTTATCTTTGGGCAAAAAGTCACTGGGGGCCAGATCAGGTAAGTAGGAAAGGAGTCAGTACAATTACTTGTTTTCTAGCCAAACACTCCCTCACAGACAGTACAAACTGGTGCATTGTCATGAAGAGTCTAAATTTTCTGTTAAGATTTTCCTATTTCTCCATCAATGTTTACTTGGTCTGTTAAGCTTCTCACATTCAGCCAACAATTTTGATGCATAACTCAGCTAATTTTTGCAATGTTTTTTATAACTGCTCCTTGTTAATATTCACCCTGGCCTCTCTTTGTCAGTGATACTTTCTCTCCCTTCAGAAAAATATTTAATTCACTTGTACACTGCTATTTTTTCATGGCATTATCCCCATAAATTTGAACTAACATGCCCCTGATTTCACTTTCACTCTTGCCAATTTTAACAAGAAATTTAATGTTTGTTGCTCTGATTCAACTTTGACATTCTCGTTATGGCACACACACAAAACACACAAGAACAACGAATGCCGCTCAGCAAGACATCACCACACATCAACACGAACACAGCTATGAGACACTGATATACCAAAGTTATGATATCTTACAGTTATTTGCACCATGCTGCCAATGCAAGCACACAGTGCCAAGTTCACGAACTTAATTGTCAAGCCCTGTAGTTGCTCCCAACTGTGTCACTCAGTAGGCAGTCTGGGTTATCAGTTCAACCATTTCAGCACCTCAGTACTTCTGTTCAAGTCACCCATATTTTACTTACTAATGGCCCCAAAGTCTAAGAGTCATCATGTTGGCAATTCAGGTAAGCCAAGAAGCTATACAGTTTTTCCTTTAAGTGAAAAGTTCTCAACTTATGAGGAAAAATACCATACGCTGAATTGCTAGAACCTATGGTAAGAACTAGTCTTCTATCTGAAAAATTGTGAACGAAAGAGAAATTCCTTCTAGTTTTGCTGTTGAACTTCAAATGCAAAAGTTACAGCCACAGTTCTGACAAGTGCTTACTTAAGATGGAAAAGGTATTACATTTGGGAGTTGAAGACATGAACAGAAACATGTTCCAACTGATGGCAACTGGGTTCATACCATCTGTGGTTTCAGCATCCCCTGGTGTTCTAGGAATACCTCCCCTGGGGATAAAGGGGAACTTCAGTATTCACCTTAGTTTAACACAGTGGCTAAAAGTAATGGCCAATATGGTACCTGGATCCTCAAAGCTCAGTCCATCATTTCCTTTAAGTCTTGGCACAAATGCCAACTTTTCAAAAAGGTCCAAGGTGCCTACGCTAATTAAAACTGCCCTCCTCCTATGCTCCCAATTAACTTAATTGGCCAATTTTCTTTATTCAGAGACTTTAGCCCCTTATAATGTGTCATGTGGTATATGGAGTCACTATGTGTGTGCCATTTGTTCCATGCCCCCTTTCCTCCCAACACACACAAATACCTGAATGACAAAGACAGGATATTTATGTTTACTGATTTATCCCAAGAATCTAAGAGTCCTGGCACATAGTAGGAAATAAAAAGTTAACATATATTAGTTGAATGACTGAATAAATAAATGGCTATAGGTATAGGCAGAGCTGGCCCTGAATCCCCTCCCCCCCACCCATTCAGCCTGTGCACACTGTATGACTTTGGGAAAATGATAACCCTCTCTGGTTCTGTGTTTCCCATGGGTATAATGAGACATGTAGAAGTATCTACCCCATAGGATCCTCAAGGGATGAAGTGAGTCCCTGAATGTCAAGTGCTTAGAATCATGTCTGGAATGGCCATAGACAGCTTTCAATAAATATTAGCTGCCATCACTAGTGTAATTTCAGGACGGCTTCCCCTGCAGTGGCGGTGATGGATTTGAGATGATTTATGCTCTCAGTTAACTGGTTCCCCTCATATCTGACAGCACCGATCTGCAATGGTGAAAGAAACTAGGCCCTTGGTGGAGCAACAGAGCTACCAAGGGTCACACCCCAGCTGGATGGTCTCTCATCAGCTCTCATTCCACAATATCCACTGGTCTGCAAGGGAGCTGCAAACAGTGTAAGAGCTACTGCCTCTGACCTGCTGAAGTAGAATAAACATAGCATTGAATCCACTGAGTAAGTGATGGTGAGGCTCAGAAACCTTAAAAGGCAGAGAGAGCAGCTTCTCTTTTCCTACTTAAACCAAGATGTGTTTATTTGGCTTAACTGGAGTCAAAGCTAATGGTTCTAATGGCTTTGAATTGCCCCAACTTATTCTCCAGATTTCTACACATGGACTGTAACTTACACTTTATGAAAAAAGACAAAGTGAACAAAACAGCCCTCCATAAAAGAATTTACCAGAACATACCAATCATGTAGACACTCGCTTATGTTTCTAGAAAGCTAAGGTCAGAAATGGTATGGTAACTTTTTCTAGGAGCAAAATCCAAGTCTGTCTAAGGCAATAGGAGGGCCTGCAAACTAGACCAAGAACTGAATACTCTTCAAGGATGGAGGAAAACAAACACTTTGGAAACTCCCATTATCATTTACACACATCTCTGATCTAGGAAGAAAAGCAAAGATTTCAGGACTGATTGCCTTAGGAGGAGAGGTAGGAACTTTAGAGGAAGATAGAGATGAGAGAGATAGAAAAGGGGTTGACAAAGGATAGGAGAGTATTTCTGGAGTTTTTGGAAATAATAGTCTTAATTTCTCTGTTAATTAGATCTGTCCAAGGTGAATCTTCTCTCTTAAGGGGTCTCTTAAGGCATTATAAAAGTAAAACTGAAACGATTGACTACACATTTCACAGATAATGACAAATAATGCCAATAGGGAACTTCTCTCTTCACTTCAGAGAAGACCCCACAAGCTGAAAGTGGAATTAAATTTTCAGACTCCCAAACCAGTGCTCTGTACTTTGTACAAGTTCCTCAAACTTCTATTTGCATGTAATAAATGACTGAGTAGTCCCTTCAGGAGAAAGCCAAGACCCTACATTTCTGACAAGCTCCCTGGTGATGCTGATATCACTGGTCCTTGGATTACGCGAAATCAGAAGCCTGAGGCCTGAGTCCCACTGCACCTGCTGAGGCATAAGCCTTCTGAATATACTTGTGTGTGTGTGTGTGTGTGTGTGTGTGTGTGTGTGTACATATAAGTGTATTTTTTAATCCAAATGTATTTTTTAGGGGCAGAAGAAACTGACATTACTGATAGCATACTGAAGTTTTAAAAGTTAGATGTTTCATAACCCTGCTCAAAAAGGGCCACAGGATTACCAGGGGGAGAAAAGAAAAAAGGTCAGGTTACTCCTGTTTCTCTTCTTTTCCTCACCTATCACAGAGGAATCTCAAGGCCTTTGAAGAAAGTTGATGAAAACGGAACACGTGGTGGACCTCCTGCCCAAATGCACAGTTACGCCCCCAAAGCTTCCTATTGGTCCCCTTGAATCAGCTGAACACAAAAGGCTTTTCCTATAAAAAGTGCACAGTGCATCTAAACCTGATCCCAGTAAAATTTCAGCTAAAGTGAAAATGCAGAGGTAGCATTTACGGATAACAGCTGGAGAACATTAGTTCCCTGTCTCTCCTTTTCTCTCCCAAGGGTTGAAAACTCCGCTGTTCAGACAGGAAGTTGTCCTATACCACACACTGAACATTACTAGCATGCCGGGATATAGGAACAAGTTGTGGAGGATTAGAAGGACTGTGGAGGGGTTCTGTTCAAGAAAGAACACATAGCAGTGATTCTGTGTACCTCTCAGGCTGTCCTTTACCCTGACAGTATTCAGCCAGCATGGTATGCACACCCAGAATTGACGAGCACAAACTACAATCACGTACTGAAAGCTTTTTAATAACTCAGAGGAAGAAGGCTTAAAATTCACTTTTCCACACACATTTGTATAACACTAAGACATTCTGAGGTGTGGCCAAGATTCTCCAGTTTTTGTTTGTTTGTTTGTTTGTTTTTTGTTTTTTGCATCCTTTTAACATTTGCTATCTAAAAAGACAATTTTTAACTTATTGTTTAAAAAAAAATTAAATAGCCAAAAAGAAGAAGAAGAGGAGGAGGAGGAGGAAGAAAAAGAAGAAATACCTCTCACACATCACTGCCAAGGATGAGGATGTATGTATGCATATATATATAAACATGATCTGAAAAAGAATGATTTAAACAAAACGTTCTTGGGGATAGGTTTTTTTAGGATCAAGTTTTGCTATAATTCCACAAAGCTGCTGAGAAACGAACAGACACAAACACAGACACGCACGTTCTGCAGCCCCAGCTCAGAGTTTTGAACAAGATGATAAGAGTTTCCTTAACACCACATGCTCAATAGCTGTTCTGCATTCCTACCAGTCTGCCTGCACCGGCCCCTCCTTTGTAACCAACTGTCCTCTGGGGGCGGGATGTAAAACTGACCTAGTCTCTTCCACTCCCCTCCAGCCAAGTTCACTAGATGCAAACCTTAAATTTTGAATTGCAGAAAAGGCCTTTGCCTTATGCACATCAGGGGCATGCTTCAATTGGGTTACAACACTACGGCTTTATGCAAAGAAGGGGAGGAGGGACTAGAGAGAGGCCAACCCTCACATCCATCATCCTTTCAGGAGTAGGTGGAGTTTAAAGTTCTCCCAACTTCCAAGCTCTCACTTGACAGGCAATATTTCTGTGCAATTTCCAGCCCCTTGTAACGGATGGTCCTTTGCCCGTCTCCAGCCCGGAGAGAGCACAGACAAAGCCCCCAGGCTCTCCACGCCTCGCGGAACCTAGAGGTGGTTAGTTTCCTGAAGCTGTCAGAGCAGGGGCAGTTAGCAAAGAATGGAAACTTCTCCTTCCAGAAGTTTTTCCCGCTACGGTGAAGTCCAGGGGGCTGGAGCACAAAGGCCTGGGAAATTTTCACTGTTATTTTTCAAAACACGTCTTCCGCCATCTGCCAAACCATCCTCTCCTAAACCCCAGAAGCCTAGAGAAGGGAAGTTGAGGCACACGTGTCAGAAACAGCGGAGATGCAACTTGAGCGTCCCAAAGACAACCTGGGAAGTTGCTCAAAGATACCCCCACGTGAGAAGGCACCCCCAGGACGCCTGACCCACTCAGAGATCAGCCAGTGCCAAGGGAAAGGTGACGGCCCAGACAGGGTGCCAAACAGGGGCGCGTCACGGCCGCGCGCGAGAACCTTCCTCCCCAGCCAAGGGGGCGGGGGGGCGGGGGACGGGATCCCCGAGGCTGAGGGCCGGCGGCCCACTCACCCTCACTGCCGCACTGTTTGCCATTGTTTGCGCCCATCCTGTCGCCGTCATGCCCGCCGTCTCCCGGGACACTCCATAGCTGGGGCGCACCTCCTGCGCTCTTGGCTAGAGGAAAGCCCGCCCGACCGGACCGTTAGCTGCACATTCCCCAGGTTCCGAGGCCGACCTCCGGCCTGGGGTGGCCCCTGGATATGGTGAGAGGAGAGCGCTCCGTCCTCGTGGCACCCCCGACTGCTCCAGGCGGGGCCAGGGATAGCCGCTGCTCTTAGAATCCGAGCTCGGGGCCGGCGGGCGTAGCGCCGCGCAGAGCCCCAGCTCCCGGGCGGCCCAGGGGCTCGCCGCGCCGTCGCCGCCGGGTCCCCATCCGCCCGCCCGGATCCCCTGCGGTGGGCGCTGAGCCGCTCGCGCGCCCGGACTCCGGGGCTCCGCTGCCTCCTTCGGGTGGCCCTGCACGCCCGCGGCTCCCCCGGGAGGGCGCGGCGGCCACTTGTTGCGGGTGCCCAGAGCGATCCCAGACTCGCTGCCCAGCGTTGCTCGCCCGCGGGCCGGACTTTTGTTAGCGCCAGGCGCCTCCTCTCGCCGCCCAGCGTCAATCACAGCTGGAGCCCCGGGGAGGAAGGCCGGCCCCGAGATGCGCGGCCTTTTAAAGGGGCAGCGCGCCGTTTCGGGCTCCGGCTCCCGGCCCGGGCCTGGGCACCGGCTCTGCGTGCTACCCGCTCGAGGTTTGGAGCGAAGGAACGTGCTGCTGGCTCTGTTTTACTATTGTTCTTTTATAGGCTTGGCCCCCATTTATGAGACGAACTTCCAGGCGTCGTTTGAAGTCCCTTGGGTTTATCTGCAAACATATAGCCTATTTTAGGCGCGTGGGCATTTAAAATGAGCCCTCGTCAGGGTCTGATTCTGGCACATTCAGGTGTGTGTTTGGCATTCTCCCGGGGCGTCCGGAGTTTGGGGACTGAGGCGGGCAATGGAGGAGAGAGGCAGGGAAAACTGGAGGCAAACTTCACAGGGAATCCGCCCCAGTAGAGGGAAGACAGTCCCCGCCCGGGTGAAGGAGGTTTCCTGGCTCACAACTTTTAAGAGGTTTAGAGCCAGGAAGTGTATTTTCTCCTCGTTTCTATGATCCTTTTTTCTTGTGGTTGGTGTTATCCTTTGTTTAATACATCACAACCTCTTTTGGAGATTTATATGGAACTTGTAGAGCCTTAACGTGGCCCTTTGGTGTTCTCTGCATTAAATGGAAAAAGGAAATTCTTCTCCATGTTTTATTCTCTTTCCATGTAAATACCTAGAATTTTATAACATTACATCCTAGTAAAGACCAGGGCACTCGCCACACAGATTTCTATGTAAGGGGGCCGTTACACAGCCCAGTGTCTACCTTACAGGTGTTGTCTGCTGCAAATTAAACCGAATACGTCTAATGATGAATACAATATCTTTCCACACGATACGTGATCGAAAGCCAGGTGTTTTTTAATTAGCTATGTCTTAAAAGGCTTGTGACCACATACAGAAACAATCAGCAATTTGCTTCCTATCTATTTCTGCAATTTCCTTTAATTAGCTACAATTTCCTTTCAAAATTGAAAAATCATGCATTAGAAGAAAAAATCATACATTTTCAAGGATAGGATTAAATGGTTTTGTATTGTGCCGATAACATTTCCACTGTCCCAGTCTGAGCAGATGAAAGATCATATTTTAATTCACCTTTTAATATCTAGAATCCAGCACACTGGCTAATTCAGATGTCTACTGAATTAAATTAAAAACCTGTGTCATGAGCCCTAAATCAGGTAAAGGTGTCAAACATTTAGAAGAGTAAATGGGGTATCTGAGATTCTACCTGAATGTATAAACCCACCCTAGAAAGGAGCTGATGTCTAGTTTACCTTTGTGCAAAAGTAGGCTTCTGCTCACCTCATCTGTCTTAGTTCATTTTTGATGTTTGTTACAGAAAACCTGAAACTGGGTCATTTATAAAGAAAAAAAGTTTTCTTTCTTACTCTTTTGGAGACTGAGGACTTCAAGTCCAAGGTGCCCCGTCTGGTGAAAGCCTTCCTGCTCCAGAAGCTTTGCAGAGTATCAGGTGGTAGGGGGACCGAGCATGCTAGCTCAAGTCTCTCCCCCTTCTTATAAAGGCACCATCCCCACTCTCATAATAACTCATTAATCTATTAACCCCTTAAACCATTGATCTATGAATGGATTAATCCAATAATGAAGCCCTCATCACCCCATCACCTCCTAAGGGCCTCACCTCTCAATACTGCCATATTGGAACTTTAATTTCAACATGAGTTGTTGGAGGCACAAATATTCAAACTAACGTGGTCCTTGTGATTTTCCATCACCATTTAGGGAACTACCCTACATCTGATCATTTTGGAGGCTTAGTTGAAAGTAAGCCAGCCGTAAAGTAGGAGACTCATCCTGATACTTGATGTACAATTGACAACTTGCTCTTTTATATGCTGTTACTTCCTTAATGTTTTCAGAACCTCTTTTGAGATCTACAAATAAAGAACTTGCCAGGAGGAGAAACTGCGGCTGGACACTTTAAATGTCTAAAGTCACCCATGTGGGGAGTGTCTGATGGATTCAGTTTCCCAGGTTCTCTCCTCCCCAAGCCAGTGCCTCTCTTGGCCTGGCCATTATTCAACATGGAGTAACTTTCCTCTCTTTTCATTGGGTCTCACTTTAGAGCCTTTAATATTAGAGTAACATTAAGTGAAGGTAAACCATAGTAACTAATTATATAGCAACTAATTACATTTATCTTCTTTGAAATTAAAGTCTGTAAATAAACAAGGCTGGCTTGCCTGCCACAATTAGAAAAAGAAATGACATGCTTTATGAAATTCCAATTTAAAACAAAATGGAAAAAAAAAGCTTGACTTTTTAACATTGTTCTGATAATAGAAGTTGTTTAAAAGGTATATTCACATGTGTATATATTTTAATTTTCAAAATTAAAATAATTGTACACAAATGATGTTAACTCCAAATTCCAATCTTTTTACCCAGCTTCCAAATATGACCCTTAACTGTCCACATAGATTTGCAAGATCTTTGAGAAAAGAGTGGTGTGTTTTTCACCAGTGTGTCCTAAATATGTAAAAAAAAAAAAAAACCCTCCTAAACAAAATAGTTGCTCAATAAGTCCTTGAAAAAGAGATAAAATGACTTGAATGTTATTCTGTGGTGCTCTGTTTCTGCCTTTTTTAAGAAGCCACAATCATTTAAAAGATTTTTTTTTTAATAAGCAAGAATTCTAAGTCATCTAAAAACCTAATAAAAATGCACAGAAAATATGGCCAGGAGCAGTGGCTCACACCTGTAATTCTAGCATTCTGGGAGGCCAAGGTGGGTGGATGACTTGAGCTCAGGAGTTCAGACCAGCATGAGCAAGAATGAGACCTCATCTCTGAAACTAGCCAGGCCTTGTGGCAGGTGCCTATTGTCTCAGCTACTAGAGAGGCTGAAGCAAGAGGAATCACTTAGACCCAAGAGTTTGAGGTTTCTGTGAGCTGTAATGCCATAGCACTTTTATCAAAGGTGACAGATTGAGACTCTGTCTCAAAAAAAAAAAAAAAGAACACACAGAAAATCTGTTATTTCTATCATTCTTTCCTTTGTGTTGTGGTAGCTTCTGGTCTTGTCCTTTGGGAAACTGTTTCATCCAAATTCCAACCACAGGCTTCTTATGAGCACTTGTCAATCCTGGTAGTGATGGTTAACTTTTTGGACAAGTAAGGAGCCATGACCTGGATGATTCAATGGGACACCCACCCCACATGGTCATAAGGACAATAGCAAATGTCTCTGTGCCTCCCTGCCAGGATGTCAGAAAAGCCATGGTGGAAAGTCAGGAATTACAGTATCACTCCGGGGTAACAGTGCCACCCCCACTGCAGTAACATGGAGACCACATGTGAGGCCAGAATTGTCACAGTGGGCACCCAGCTGTAAGGAAAAGCCCCTTCAAGTCAAATGACAACAGAAGTCAGAGAACCCAGGGTTCTACCTCCACCTGGCAGTTACAGTGTGCCCTCCATCTTTTTCCTGCCAGAACAATGTCAGAAAAAAACAGTTAAAACAAAACCTTTAAATAAGACCCAGAGTCTCACCACATAATCAATCAAAAATCCCTCACATACCAAGAACCTGGAAGACTTCACATTGAATAAAAAATGACATAGCAACAGACGCCAGTACCCCAATGACAAAGATGTTAGAATTACCTGGCAAAGATTTTAAAGCACCTTGAAAAAACTGTTTGAGTAATTGGACAAATACTCATTATATGAGTAAATTATCAACATGCTTATAATAAAAGTAAAAGCAGAAGAGAAATAGAAGATAGTGAGAAGAATCAAATGGGAATTTGAGAACTGAAAAATACAACTGAAATAAAATGCTCAGTAGGTCGGCTGAACGGCAGAAAGAAGAGAGAGAAGAACGAACTGGCGAATTGGAGGATGGATCATTAGATGATCTTTAATCCAAACAAGGAGAAAATAGACTGAAAAGGATGAACAGAGCCTTAGGGACATGTGGGACAACAATAAAAGACTGAACATTCGTGTCATTAGAGTTTCAGAAGGAAAATGAAACAGGGAAGAGCTGAAAATGGGCTGGAAGAAATATTGGCTAACAATTTCCCAAATTCTTGAAATGACACAATTATAAACATGGAGAAGAGATTCCTAATGGCCAGGAGTTCAGGGAAGGGCTGCAGGGAAGTAGGTCTGCTTGTACAGTGGCAGCACGGGGTATCTTTGTGCTCATGGAAATGCTCTCTATCTTGACTTGATCACTGCCAGTGTCCTAGCGGTGATATTGTACTACAGTTTTGCAAAATATGAAGATATGACCAAGTACATGTGAATCTATAATTATCTCCTAGAAAATGTTAATTTGAAAAAAGAAACTGTTTTCTCTCCATTAGAACTACATCTACTTATTGCTTTCCTACTATGATTTATTTGCAGCATCTCCTATTTTCTCTTTACAAACATACATTCCCCTGGGAGAGCAAAGTCTAACAGAGAACTGATTTATTGTTCAGCCAATTTACATCTAGGTCTATTTGGCCTTGAGTGATTTAGGCAAAGTAGTCAGCCTCAAATGGTACACACCTAAAACCTTGAACCTCGATTACCAAAATTAGTGGACTCCATTGATGAAAGGAACTGGTCAGTTTCTGTATAGCTCCCATTCCCTTTTCCTTGTGTGAACCTGATGCAAAAAAAAAGAGAGAGAGAGAGAGAAGCATAAATAGAAAAATCTATTTAGTAGAAAAATCTAAATTTTAATAGGTATTTACATTTTTATTTCTATTTTTAGTGACTAATTCAGTGGCCTTTGTGCTATTTTAATAAATACGTCAACAGTGTGAGTAATAGGGATGTGTTTTCTTCCAGTAGTTGTTTTTTTTTTTTTTTTTTTTTTTTTTAAGAATATTGAATTCAAAAGCCAACTTGATTTATAAGATATTAAGCCCTGTTTTCTGTGGGGGTGGAGCCACCAGGTTCAAGTTAATCTTCTGCACTTGGTGCTGGTGACTGACAGGCTGTCATCACTGAGTCAATAGGGCTTTAATCCCCACAGCCAAGCCCCTCTCTGTCCACCTGGTCCTTTGGCTGCCAGGTGTGGGCAGAAATAACCGTCATTAGCCACAGGTTTCCTAGGGAAGGCTACAGACAAAATGAACTCTCCTGTGAAACCCATTTGAGGAAACAGTCAAAGCTGGAACCCCTGATTTTAAAAAATGCTAAAAGGTATGATAAGAAATACTCATTTATAAAAGGAAAAATGAACCAAACCATCATATGATATGAGCTTCTACTTTTACATTTTTGACTTTTTTTTTTCCTCTTGAGAATATTTGGTTGTCTTCAAAAATTTGAATCACCTGCTTACTGTGATTATTTTTATATTTCAGAATAAAGATTTGCATATTCAGTTTCCACAATTAGGGTGGAAAATAGCAACTCATGTGTAGAGTTGTGATTACATGTATGTGTTATCTAAAAAATGAATGGCTATCTCTTAAACAGTACAGATTTATTATCAGAATAGAAGGCTGCATTTTTTGGAAAGCTTATGTATATAATATATAATTTTTTGGAAAGCTTGTAATATATATATCAGACAGAAAGGGGGGTATAAATGCTTATCTTTACCCCCAATACCAAACACTGAGGATGTATATTGTTAATTAATGTGCAAAATTATAGGAGGAGAAAAATAACACATGCTAATTTTATTTTATTATTGTCTCTGTGCTGTTTTGATTTACACTTTGCATGTCTCATTTGATGCTCACAACTTGATCAGGGAGCACTTATAGACTCAATTTTATGGATGAGGATACTAAGGCTCAGAGAAGTTGAGTAAATCCTATCATGATGCACAGCAAGATTGCAAACAAGATCAGTTTGTAAAACCGCTGATATTTCTCACTGCTTTCTGCTACCAATATTGTGCTATAACATGCCTCCCTGCTCTCTGGCCAAACTCAGATTTCAGTGAAGATAAGATGGGTTTAATTTACAAAGAGTGAAGCACCTTTTGACATCTGAGAAACTGAACTAGAGTTCAAAACAAGTATTCATTACACAGCATGAATCTTTATAATAACCATAATAATGAATGACTAGGTATTTAAGATATTGAAATATTTTAACAAATCTAAAGCAAATAGTGTAGTGGAAATGGGTCTATATGTGGGTATATAAGCATTGTCTGTTCTTAGAACACAGCAAATCTGAGATGATAAATAGATATATATATGAAAAACATATTTAGGGCTTTTTAAATTACATTTCCTCTCAAAGTTTCTCTTTCACACTCTGGGAAACATAGTAGTCATTTGCTCTAATATTACCTTCCTCCAAACAGTTACCCCTCTCCCTTGATTCCACTTTAACACATAGTTCCATATTTCTTTGTCATTTATCAGGCAATTTTCCTACACTAAAGAATAAGCCATGCAATACCCCATAATAGCCCAAATAAGCATCATGAATTTCATGTCCTCAAGTGGAGTTTGACTTCAGTTAGCATAACAATAGCAGTACAGAAGTAACAATTGGTTGGTTTCAAGATACAGTCTGGAGGTGGAGGCCACAAAACTCATCTGGTTGTGTTGTATGAGGACAAAGCAAAGATGATGCCTAGGTTTTTAGCTTGAGAAAGGGTAGAGAGTTGTTGAGGAAGGTGGGAAAGAAGCACAGTAGGGTTGGTTGCCTGGTGGGAGGGATTTAGTGTCCAGGAGTCTGTTTTAAACATATTAAAATTAAAAGAACCATTAACCATACAAGTAGAGATGTCTAGTCAACCATTCAGTTAACAAGCCATGTCACAAATGTTCCCAAGAGAGAACATTCCTGGACATAGTGATTTGGGAGTCTTCACCTACGGAAAGTATTTCATGCTGTAGACCAAGATGAGAGGAATTAGGAAGAATATGTAGATTTTGTAGAAAGCTAAGGACAGACACCAACATATATCAATATTTAGCCATCTTACAGAGGAGAAGGAGACTGAGTAGTAGATAGACAGGCAGGACAAAAACTCAGGAAAATGTGGTGCTAGGAAAGGAAAGAGGAAAATGCTTCAGAAAGGAGTAAGCAACCCAGTCTGTCAAATGCTGTCAACTGACCACATTTAGTGGGTGGATGGACCATGGTGCACATGCTAGAGGACCAAATTAAGCCATTTTGTTCATTAGAGTAATGAGAACAGGACTGGAGTGTGTTGAAAAGAAAGAGATAGGTTTGTTTTATCTGTTTGTTTGGATGAATATCCTCTGCTAGGTAATTTTTGGATGTTGATGGAAATGGTCTACATATAGTGAGGCAAATCTAATAAGACAGAAACAAAACCCTTGAGTTGAGCAGAGGAATTAGAACCCAAAACACAAGAGAAAGAGCTGGCCTTGACTAGGAGCAGAAATCAGGGCTCCATGAAAAGAGAAGGGAGGTAGACTTTGGAACCAAATGCAGGTGAGTCAGTGTGGATGATCCAGGGGAGAAAGTGTAGGTTGTGCTAGTCTAATTACTTGCACAAGCACACACCTACCCAGGGATGCTATGGAATTCCCAAGGTCAGCAGCCAGGCACAGGGCCAGGAAAACAAGCCAACCACCCGGCCTGGTCCTCCTACCATTCCTCCTCTGTGCTGGCCCACCAAGAAAGACCAGCAGCCAGGGTGGCTTCCCAGGGCTTAGCTGGTACAGAGCAGCATCACAAAAGCCAATAGCAGGCTCAGCCAACTGCTCATCTGGGGGAGAGCAAAACATCACAATTACAATGAACATTTCTGAGCTTCTTTGGCTGCTCAGGAAACTTCAGCTTTGTTTGTGCTCTACTATGCGCTCGCTGGCTCCCTCAGCAACCGGTGTAAATAAATATAGAAATACAGCTTCCATTACCATGAGAGCGGCCTACAGTAGATGTACACCCTGATCTGCCCCTAGGGGCTGAGGTACTCACTGCCCTCACTGCCAGGAACACCTGCTGCTGACACTCGCAGAAGCATCTTTTTCTGGGAATTTCAATAAGGACAAGACAGCTGCCTTGCCTGACATTTTGCCCCTCCTGGGGGACAATCCCAAATCAGTGAAGTATACAAAGCCTCTGACCTTCGTCTTGATCTATCAATCAGTTTCTCCACCTCAACACTGGTAACCTTTGGGGTCAGGTAATTCTTTGTTGTGAGGTGTTATGCTGTCCACAGAGACGTTCAGCAGCAGCTTTGGCCCCCATTGTTGTACACCAGCAACCCCCTCTCCAGTTATGGTAAGTAAAACTATCTCTAGGCATTTCCACATATCACTAGGGAAAGAAATCACACCCTGTTGAAACCCATGGGTCTAGAAGGTTTCCCAGTTGCAGAGTTTTTTCTGTAATTAATTGACATCCCTGTTGCAAATTAACCTCAGTTCAATTCCTTCCTCTACCTAATCCTGCTTTTATAATTTTCTTGAAACCAGCACACTTGATTCTCTTTCTGGAAACTCAGCCTTGATAGTGGTCCCAAGAAGCCATCTCTAAAAATGATTGAGCCAGGTTACCTGCCAGCCAGCTGAGTCCCGTCACTGATAGATGGATACTGGTAGACTGCGACATACTATATTAGTAAAATTGTCCAAAACATTCACTAGTGGTGAACTGAAGTGACCTAGGATACAGGTGGGAGAGTGTGAACTGGCATGTGCAATAGCTCAGGTGTTTGAAAAGTTAGATGAAGTAGTAATTACAAGGTCTATGAAATCAAGTTGTTGGTCCTAGAGATATTATGTATCTGATAACACTGGAGAAAGACAATGAAAGGCTGAAGGAGATTGATCACTATTTTTTTTTTCAGTTTTTGGCTGGGGTCAGGTTTGAACCTGCCACCTCCAGTATATGGGGCTGGCACCCCACTCCTTTGAGCCACAGGTGCTGCCCTGATCACCAATTTGGACACTGCTTCCTTAACAGCATATAAATATATATTTATCCACATCAGCTGGAGGGCAGAAGAGCTGGGAAGCAGTATGCATCTAAGCCTGGTTGATTCAGCATGCAAATATCAGACCTGCTTGCCTCAATTTGGAACATACTCAGAGATCCATCCCAGCCTGAGAGCTCCTTGAACTCCTTATGTTGTTGTTGCAGCTATATCAACATCCAAATTCTCTCCTGGCTCAGTCTTACTTCCTGGCATCCCACAGAGGAGTTGTTGCTAAGAGAACTTCCCAAGAAACCACCTATTGACAAATATCCATCTGTAGATAATTTCCAGGGAACCCATTCCATGATAGCTTTTCTTACAAATCTCTGGGTGAAGTGTTCAACTACAACTTGATCTTTACCTAACAATGTAACCCAATCATTTGTACCCTCACTGGAAAAAAAAAAAAAAAAATCCCTTGGCTCAGTGTTTTCTTCTACCTCTTGCTTTATTTCTCTTCTCATTTTTGTTTCAATAATCCTTAAAAACCTATCTGTATTCATTGTCTGTCCCTTTCCTCCTCTCATTCTCTCCCCCTTGGGTTTTGTCTAAACCACTCCACTAAAACATCTCTTGTCAAGATCACCAACTTTAACCCCTCCTGTTCTGAACCCCATGTCATATGATAACACTCTCTGACCGTCTGGGTGTGCTCTTCTGTAGACCCTAGACGTCACTTTTGGTATCTGGATTCCAAATCTTGCTGTCCTAATTCACAGACTCTACCCTGCTCACTCCCCCAACCCCCAGCACCGCTGGTTCCCCTTATGCTTTACCTTCTATAACTAGGTCCCCTTTATGTCTATTCAAGCCTCCAACCAGTGGTTGTGTTGACCCTCTGGGGTAAGAAAGGCTTTGAGCCCTGTCCTATCACACTATGCTCCTGTCTTTGGCTTCTTCTGCTTTCCTTCTTTCTCTGGGACAACTCTGGTCTACCTGGGAAGGAAAATCTGTGTTCTCAGGGACAAACAACCAAACTGTAGAGTGATCATATTTATTGGATCAGGTATCACATCTCCCACAGACCTGCCAACCCTCATTGATCTTCTTTCCATCTATAAGTTTGAAACATGTGAGACATTTCCCAGGAGTGCCTCACATGGCAAAGTGCTTTGGGTTAGGGAGTTATAAATTATTGCCTCAGTTATACAGTCCCCCCAAAATTTATTTCCAGGCTATTAGCTTAATTGTCCTGCCGAGACACTTGTATACAGGGACTTTTCTCTATCAATTACCAAATCAGATTCTCAGTATTTAGTGATGATCTGGAAAACCAGAACTAAACTTCATGGATTAATTATGATTGCATTTGCTCCTAAGCTTTGGAAGTTTTCCTCCAGGAAATCTATAGCTAAGTATTTCTAAAAACATACAGAATTGAGTTTGAGTGAGTATCTCAACATCTTCAGCTGTTCACAAGTCCTGAAGAATGAGTATAGCCCCCTTTTCTTTGAAAAATGGGTGCTTCTAGTTTTACTGAGGCACTATTTTCAATGAGTAAAGATATTTTGTTTTAGGCCTTCCTATCTTTTATTATGAACCCATAATATGAAGAATAGAGAGAAACCCCCTCAGAGGGGTTAGATGGTGACAAAGGGTCATTATATTAGGAATTACTTCTTTGGACTCCACTTTTCTCTATTATAAATCCACTTTTCAGATTATAAATCAGTATGGATCACACCAATAGACAACTCTCTCTCTTTCCCCCTGGCCTTACTCCTACCTCTGAATACATACAAACCCAAGTATCTTTCTTTACTTAAAGAATTTCTTCTTATAGAAGCTCTGATACTTTTTTTATGTTGCTGCCATCAGTAATGCCCCTCCATTTCTTTCCCACACAGTCACTTATTTTTCAATTGACATTGTGCTGTCTAGACATCATTACCCACTTTCATTTCTTTTTTGGCATACATTTCTTCTAGACTCAAAGATTCTTGAGGACACAGAGCAGGTTTTTTTCTTTGACATTCAGTGCATTATATTATAAATGAAGAGGACGTTGGTGACCAACTGAATAGATAAAGTATGTTTTGTTGTCTAATGATCAAGAAAAGAAGAAGAATAGAAAAAGGATTAAACAGATACCTAGATATATGAGAGACCCTGGAGCAATGAGCTTTGGGGTGAAAGGAAAATGTTATAGCAATTCTATCTTCCAAGATGTGAGCATTTTTCTTTCTCAATGTAAAGAGTCTGGTGGTCAAAATGCAAAATATCAATAATATCACCTCCCCCTGAGAAGACCCCATCTGGTAATGGCCTTGATTTCCACCCAGACAAATGAAATGAACTGTGGACCACAGGCCAGCAGAGAAGGTATATAGTTCTTGTAAATATTGGGGACCAACAAAGACACTATCAGCACTGAGAGGGAGGAAAAGGTAAGTGTTAAACAGAACTGATGCAAGCTGCTATTTTTATAACAATGTTGTTGGTATCCTTGAGGGGGGAGACAACTATAGTCTAAGCAGGCAGCATGGATTTAGAGGCAAAAGTCATGATGATGACTTAGCCACTAACACAGGCTGCTCTTCAGTGGTGACTTTCAACCATAAATGAGAAATGAAACCTGTCTTCTCAGGAGAACCAGAGCTTGTCTGTGGCTCAATGGGAGTGAGCTGAAGTAAAGTTGAAGATAGTTGGATCAGAGCAGGGGACATAGGCACCCCGGAAGGGATATGAGCCCTCCTAGCTACAACAAGAAGAGATATCATACAATAAACAGAACCACATTTTCCAAAGGCTGTTCCCCAGAACAGGATCCAGTTAGTCTGTGAATAAGCATTCTCAGTCCAACAAGCATAGCAAGTGCTACCCAACCCTGCCCCTGCTTGGTACACGGTCAGCTCAAATGCATCTAAATAACTTCTCACTATCAGCTCAAAGGCATCTAAATATAATAACTTCTCACTATCAAGGGAGAAAATATGAAAAAGAAACATTATATCCAATCCTTACATGATTCATTCTCCAGATGAACAAGGAGGGTCTGCCAGCTTGGGCTTTTTTACTCTACTGGCTCCAAGTGAGTTTTTTGACTCCTAAGGAGACACCTGGTTCCAAGCTTCTGGAATGAAGAAAAATTGCCTTTCTGAACTCAATGACTTACACTATGGCAAAGACCTTAAAGTGATCAGTAGCTTGAACTTATCTTTTCTTATTCCAAGAAATTCCTTTTAAGCTTTTCCCAAAGTGAATCACACAGGATGTTAATAGGTGCCTGTGTGGAGAGAGAGGGTCTCTGTGGTAAAATATTGTTGTTTAACCATTGATTTATAGAGTGTTTTGCTATGTGCAGTTTTTTGATGCCTTTAATGTGCCCAGTCATTCTCCAAATATACCATCCTCCCCCTCCTCCTCCTCAATACTGTCCCTAATTTTTATTTGTTCCCACTAAGCACCAACTAAATTAAATAGTAAGGAGGGAATCTCTCAAATGTTATCTATAATGCCAAAGACCTCCCTTATTGAATTCATCAGAAATTCATTTAATAAGATCCACCAAAAAGGAAACTCAACATTGACTAGCAAGTTACAGTTAATCCAAGGACAGAGCCCAGCCCCTCCTGCTAAGAAAGCAGCCTTAACGTAGTTATTGCCAATGGGGAGAATGGCTTCAGAGCTACCAGTCACCTTTTCTCCAGCAGCATGATTCTCTCCCAGAGGCACTGTAATATTATTTCCCTGAAATGTAATACAAGACTGCCAAGTCTTAAAAACGTAATAACATTGAAAACAAGAGTTCTTGGGAATCCAGTTGTTCTTGGACCCTGGCTTCCTTCTTATCAGTGAAGCTAAGGATCCAGAATCTTGGTTTTCTTCCCTGCTTGAATTCTCCTTGCTTCCCTAATACTTTCTCCAAAGTATCCACCCTGCAGCTGTTGAGAAGAATTTGGACAAGTTCATAGATTTGTTTTGCTAACTTCTTCATATGATACTACTGTAAGGATAAACTTTTAAGATTTGAGGTCACTTTAGAGTTTATCTTCTCAATCATTTTTTTCCCTTAAAATAAGAAAATTGATGGTCATAGAGTCAGAAACTTGCCCAAGTGCCCCTAACTATAAATAATTTTGAAAATAACTAGAATAGATAATACATTTTGAAGAGAAAACTATGCAAGATCTAAATGTTGAGGGAAAATGTTAGACTATATTCATTTTGTAAGTTTTATTCATAATAGGAAATTAAATACTCAGAAATAATTTAAAGGGTTAATGACAGTCCCTAATATAAAATGTGCCCTCCCAAAAATTGTTTTTGGTTTGAAAATTAATTTTACATTTAAGTGTGTTCTTATTTAAAAATAGTATAAGACAATTTCAGAGCCCAGAACAACTCAACCCAAATAAAGCATCTTTTAGACACATTGTAATTAACTTCCCTAAAGTTAATATGAAGGAGAAAATTCTGCAAGCAGGCAGACATAAGAAAATCATAACCTACAAGGGGAAGAATATTAGAATGACTGTAGATCTCTCTGCTGAAACCTTTTAAGGCAGAAGAGGATGGTCACTGACATTTAATGTCCTAAAACAAAACAACTTTCAGCCCAGGATCCTGTATCCAGCTAAATTGAGCTTAATTTATGATGGAGAAGTTAAATACTTTAATGACATACACACATTGAAGAAATTTGCCATAACCAAACCGGCTCTTCAGGATATTCTCAGACCCATCCTCCATAATGACCAGCACAATACAATGCTCTACTCTGAAATTCTTGACCAAAACCCAATTTCCACAGTGGTAAAAAGATTTAAAATGTCCAGTGGACTTTTGAGAAACTTGACACCCAAAATATTACCAGGTTTGTCAATACTCTGAATTAATGTGAACAGCTTAAATTGTCCTCTTAAGAGGCACAAGTTATCTGACTGGATACAAAAACTCAGGTCAGATATCTGCTGCACACAAGAATCTTATCTTACCTTAAAAGATAAATATAGACTCAGGGTGAAGGGATGGACATCTATAATCCAGGCAAACAGAAACCAGAAAAAAGCAGGGGTGGCAATTTTATTTACAGATACATTAGGCTTTAAACCAACAAAAGTAAGAAAAGACAAGGATGGTCACTTCATATTTGTTAAGGGAAACACTCAACTTGAGGAGATGTCAATTATTAACATCTATGTGCCCAACCAGAATGCTCCTCAATTTATAAGGAGCACCATAATTTTAAGATCTTCCAGCACCATAATAGTTGGAGATTTTAACACCCCTTCTACAGTGTTGGATAGATCCTTCAATAAGAAACTAAGCAAAAAAATTTTGGACTTAAACTTCACCATACATCGATTACATTTAACAGACATCTATAGAACATTTCATCCTAACAAAACTGAATACACGTTCTTCTCATCAGCCCATGGACTATCCTCCAAAACTGATCACATCTCAGGTCACAAGTCTAACCTCAGCAAATTTAAAAGTATAGAAATTATTCCTTGTATTTGCTCAGATCATTTGACAATAAAAGTTGAACTCACCAATAACAGGTATCTGCATACTCATAAAAAGTCATGGAAACTAACCTTATGCTGAATGATAGCTGGGTCATAGATGAGATAAAGAAGGAAATTGCCAAATTTTTGGAACAAAACAATAATGAAGACATGAATTATCAGAACCTGTGGTATACTACAAGGCAGTCCTAAGAGAGAAATTTATAGCATTGCAAGCCTCCCTTAAGAGAATGGAAAGAGAGAAATTCAGTAACTTAATGGGACATCTTAAACAACAGGAAAAGGAAGAACATTCCAACCCCAAACCTAGCAGAAGAAAAGAAATAACTAAAATTAGAGCAGAATTAAATGAAATTGAAAATGAAAGAATTATTCAGAAGATCAATGAATCAAAAAGTTGGTTTTTTGAAAAATTCAACAAAATTAATAAAACTTTGGTCAACCTAACCAAAAATAGAAAATTAAAGTCCCTAGTAACATCAATAAGAAATGACAAAGGCAAAATAACAACAGACACCTCGGAAATTCAAAGAATTCTTAATGAATATTACAAAAATCTTTATTCTCAGAAACATAAAAATCTGAAATTGACCAATACTTGGAAGCACACCAACTTCCTAGACTTAATCAGAAAGAATTGGAAATGCTGAACAGACCTATCTCAAGTATGGAAATAGAATCAACTTTACAAAATCTCCCAAAAAAGAAAAGTCTGGACCAGATGGCTTCACATCAGAATTCTACCAAACCTTTAAAGAGGAACTAGTACCTATATTACTTCACCTTTTCCAAAACATGAAAAAAGAATGAATACTTCCCAACACATTCTATGAAGCAAATATCACCTTGATCCCCAAACCAGGAAAAGACCCAACAAGAAAAAAAAAATTAAAGACCAATGTATTTAATGAATACAGATGCAAAAATATTCAATAAGATCCTAGCAAACAGAAACCAGCAACATATCAAACAAATTATACACCATGACCAAGTGGGTTTCATCCCAGGGTCTCAAGATTGGTACAATATATGTAAAACTATAAATATAATAGATCACATAAACAAACTAAAAAACAAAGACCATATGATTCTCTCCATAGATGCAGAAAAAGCTTTTGACAATATCCAGCATCCTTTCATGATCAGATACTTGAGAAAATAGGTATAGAAGGGACTTTTCTTAAGCTGATAGAGGCCCTCTACAGCAAACCCACAGCCAATATCATACTGAATGGAGTAAAATTGAAAACTTTTCTATTCAGATCAGGAATCAGGAATCAGGCAAGGTTGCCCATTGTGTCTACTGCTTTTTAACATTGTAATGGAAGTCTTAGCCATCACATCAGGCAAGAGAAGATGATCAAGGGCATACAAATAAGGTCAGAGGAGATGAAACTTTCATTCTTCGCAGATGATATGATTTTATACCTGGAAAGCCCTAGGGACTCAACTACAAAACTCTTAGAAGCAATCAAGGAATACAGTAGTGTCTCAGGATACAAAATCAATACTTACAAATCAGTAGCTTTTATATATACCAATAATAGTTAAGTTGAAAAAACAGTCAAGGACTCTATTCCTTTTACAGTTGTGCCAAAGAAGATGAAATATTTGGGAATTTACCTAACAAAGGACGTGAAAGATCTCTATAAAGAGAATTATGAAACTCTGAGAAAAGAAATAGCTGAAGATGTTAATAAATGGAAAAACATACCATGCTTATGGCTGAAAGAATCAACATTGTTAGAATGTCTATATTACCCAAAGAAATTTATAAATTTAATGTAATTCCTATCAAAGCACCACCATTATACTTTAAAGATCTTGAAAAAATAGTATTTCATTTTACATGGAACCAGAAAAAACCTTGAATAGCCAGGACATTACTCAGAAATAAAAACAAATCAGGAAGAATCATGTTATCAGACTTCAAACTATACTATCAATCTATAGTGATCAAAACAGCATGGTATTGGCACAAAAACAGAGAGGTAGATGTATGGAACAGAATTGAGAACCAAGAGATGAACCCAGACACTTATGGTCATTTGATCTTCGATAAGCCCATCAAAAATATAAATTGGGGGAAAGATACCTTATTTAACAAATGGTGCTGGGAGAATTGGCTGGCAACCTGTAGAAGACTGAAACTGGTCCCACACCTTTCACTATTAACAAAAATTGACTCTCACTGGATAA
>CAUYPK010097289.1:0-21011 GCA_963574355.1 Loris lydekkerianus | reverse complement strand
TAATATGTCATCTTTTTACAGGCACCCACAAAGGCAGCACCTAAGCAAAAGATTGTGAAGCCTGTGAAGGTTTCTGCTCCCCGGGTTGGTGGAAAACGCTAAATTGGCAGATCAGATTTTTAAATAAAGATCCAATGGTAACTCTAGGTTGTGCTGGATTTTTTTTCTCTAATAATAGGCATTTTGGACCTATATAGTCATAGGTACCTCATAGAATTGAAAATTTAAGGCTCGCACCCATATCACAGTGGTTACGGGGCCAGCCACATACACCAAAGTTGGCGGGTTGGTACCCAGCCCAGGCCAGCTAACCAACAATGACAAGTGCAGCAAATAATAGCTGGGCGTTGTGGCAGGCGCCTGTGGTCCCAGCTGTTTGGGAGGCTGAGGCAGGAGAATCACTTGAGCCAAGGGTTTGAGGTTGCTGTGAGCTGAGATGCCACAACTTTCTACCAAGGGTGATATGGTAAGACTGCCTCAAAGGGTGGTGCCTTGTGGCTCAGTGAGTAGGGCACCTGCCCCATATACCAAGGGTGGCAGGCTTGAACCTGGCCCTTGCCAAACTGCAACAAAAAAATAGCTGGGCATTGTGGCGGGCACCTGTAGTCCCAACTCCTCTGGAGGCTGAGGCAAGAGAATGGCCTAAGCCTGAGAACTGGAGGTTGCTGTGAGCTTTGATGCCATGCCACTCTACCAAGGGCAACAAAATGAAACTCTTAAAAAGAAAAAATCTCAAAAAAAAATTCGAGAGACCTTTTACTTAAAAATTTTTTTTTTTTTTTTCTCCTGAGACAGTCTGTTTTGCCATTGGAAGAGTGTGGCATCTTCTAGGAACCTCCAATGCTTGGGCTTAAGTAACTCTCACGCCAGTCTCCCTAGTAGCTGGGACTACAGGTGCCTGCCACAAAGCCCAGCTATTTTTTTGTTGTAGTTGTTGTTTAGCAGACCCAGGCTGGGTAGGAACCCACCAGCCTCCGTGTAATGTGGCTAGTGCCCTAACTACTGAGCTACTGGCGCCAAGCCTAAAAGTTCATTAGGAATAATGCTCCCTGAAGTGAGCCTGTTACTTCAAGAAATATTTAATAATATGTGGCTGAATACTAGCTTTGTTTAGTTCACGTATATAGGAACATTACACAGACTACAACTTTTTGGCTTAATGCTACATACTTTTAGTCCAAGTGGTTATTAAAAAAGATATGCACGCAGTCCCTGGATATATTACAGGCTGAGAGCATTCCATACTTAAAACTAGACTCCCAAGGCTCAGGTGCCCATAAGTCTGGTTAGGGTGCCAGCCACATACACTGGGGCTGGTGGGTTGAAACCCAGCCCAGGCCTACTAAAAATGACAATTCCAACAAAATAGCTGGGTGTTGTGGTGGGTCCCTGTAGTCCCAGCTATTTGGGGGACTGAGGCAAGAGAATTGCTTAAGCCCAAGAGTTTTGAGGTTGCTCTCAGCTATGACGCCACGGTACTCTACCAAGGGCAACATGAGATTATGTCTCCAAAAAAAAAAAAAAAAAAAAAGACTCCTAAGCCTCTCCAAAAGGATATTATTATCCTTAAATAATGAATAATCAGATTAATGACTTGGCAACTGGTTTCTTCCACAAGTGTAAGCAAGCCTTCATGGCTCAAGTGGTTCGTGACACAGCATCTATCTCTATGCTAATGGCTAGTCTCTTGTTTATATGGTTGTGTAAGCATCACTATCTTTTTAATTTGATTTGGTGAGTGTTCTCCCTTATGACTATGCCTCCAAAGTGAAAGTCCACTGCAAGTCCAGGTGAGCCTGCACTGAAGACAAAGGTGATTACACAGGATATGGAAGTAGAAATAAGCATATTATTTCGGAGAAAGGCCATGTGCTATAGTTACTATTAGAACAATTATATGTGGGCCATTATTGACAAAGTTTTGGAGGAAGATATAACTTACACAGGTAATCAGGACACTGTCCACCGTGTTTCTTGGATATCAAATAATGGACCATAATACAGGCTGTCTGAAAACTTTGTGACCCATGTAAAGGATGAATTGAGAATGAGGAACATGTCAAAAGCAGTGTGACTATCAAAGCACCAATTATGGGCGGCGCTTGTGGCTCAGTGGGTAGGGCGCCGGACCCATATGCCGAGGGTGGTGGGTTCAAACCCAGCCCCGGCCAAACTGCAACAAAAAAAATAGCCGGGCGTTGTGGCCAGCGCCTGTAGCCCCAGCTACTTGGGAGGCTGAGGCAAGAGAATCGCCTAAGCCCAGGAGTTGGAGGTTGCTGTGAGCTGTGTGATGCCACGGCACTACCAAGGGCAATAAAGTGAGACTCTGTCTCTACAAAAAAAAAAAAAAAAAAAAAAGCACCAATTATTACTAAGAAGCATGCTGTATCGGTGCTGAAATAGAAAGGTTATTAATTTGGTTAGATCAAAATAAAACATTCCTATTAGCCTAGTATTGATGGAACATTAGGTGAGTGTTAACCTTTTTTTTTTTTTTTTTAATTAAGTTTTTGATTTTTTTTTTTTTTATTTGACACCACACAAAACTGGTGTCTTTTTTTTTTTTTTTTTGCAGTTTTTGGCCAGGGCTGGGTTTGCACCCACCACCTCTGGCATGGGGCCAGTGCCCTACCCCTTTGAGCCACAGGTGCTGCCCTATTTTTGATTTTTTTGTTTGTTTGTTTGAATTAAAAAATAGTTTCTATTACAGGGGGATTACTGTTAACAGTATTGGGTGGCGCCTGTGGCTCAGTGAGTAGGGCGCCAGCCCCATATACCGAGGGTAGTGGGTTCAAACCCAACCCCGGCTGAACTGCAACAACAACAAAAATAGCTGGGTGTTGTGTCGGGCTCCTGTAAGTCCCAGCTGTTTGGGAGGCTGAGGCAGGAGAATTGCGGAAGCCTAAGAGCTGGAGGTTGCTGTAAGTCCTGTGACATCACGGCCACGAGGGCAGTAAAGTGAGACAGAGGAAAAAAAACAAAAAACAGTATTACACTGTATCATTATTACAACATATGAGCCATTATAGTATTGTCAGTATTAGCATATATACAATGTTCCTCAGGGATCCTGGTTATACACAAAGCAGACCTAAAGACTGCTTGGGGTTGGGTCTGGTGGGTCACAATTGTAATCCCAACACTGGGAGCCCAAGGTTGGAGGATTGCTTGAGCCTAAGTTGCAGTGAGCTATATGACATCTCTGCATTGTAGTCTAGGAGACAGAGCCAGACCCTATCTGAAAAAAATAAGAACATTCTCAAGAACGTATCTTTATCTGTAACCTGGGGGCCAGCTATACTTTATCATTTTATGTGATTACCCATTTGCATGATGAACAGATTGATTTTATATAGGGTTTGGGTTTGCCTTTTTTTTTTTTTTTTGAGACAGATTCTTAAGCTGTCGTCCCGGGTAGAGTGTCATGCAGTCATAGCTCACAGCAACCTCCAACTCTTGGGGGGGGTCAAGCGATCCTCTTGCCTCTGTTTTTCTATTTTTAGTAGAGACGGGGTCTTGCTTTTGCTCAGGCTGGTCTTCGGAGCTCAAGTAATCCACCAGCCTCAGGCCTCCCAGAGGAGTGCTAGGATTACAGGCGTGCGCCACCGCGCCCAGCCACGGGTTTGCCTTTTTTATTCACATTGGTGCCTCACCTACCATTAGCTGATAGCTGAGTTAAAGGTGTGTTTTAAAACTTGTTCCCAGAAGAGCTTAAATGAAAAGCACTGCTTCTTGAGTATTCTTTTTTTTTAATATTAAATCATAGCTGTGTACATTAATGTGATCATGGGGCACCGTGCACTGGTTTTATAAACAGTTTGACACATTTTCATCACACTGGTTAACATAGCCTTACTGGCATTTTCTTAGTTATTGTAGTAAGACAATTATATTCCACATTTATTAAGTTTCACATGTACCCTTGTAAGATGCACCGCAGGTGTAATCCCACCAATCACCCTCCCTCTGCCCATCCTCCCCCCTCTCTCCCCTCCCTTTCTCCTTTCCCATATTCTTAGGTTATAACTGGGTTATAGCTTTCATATGAAAGCCATAAATTAGTTTCATAGAAGGACTGAGTACATTGGATACTTTTTCTTCCATTCTTGAGATACTTTACTAGGAAGAATATGTTCCAGCTCCATCCATGTAAACATGAAAGAGGTAAAGTCTCCATCTTTCTTTAAGGCTGCATAATATTCCATTGTGTACATATACCACAATGTATTAATCCATTTGTGGATCGATGGGCACTTGGGCTTTTTTCATGACTTAGCAATTGTGAATTGGGCTGCAATAAACATTCTGGTGCAAATATCTTTGTTATAATGTGATTTTTGGTCTTCTGGGTAGCTTCTTCAGTATTCTTACCTAAATTCCCAGAGTAGTTGAGATGCAGGGTGTTACAGAGTTGTGTTAAATTGTGTAAGTGTCTGAGTATCCCGGTAATTACAAGATGGAATAAGGAAAATAGAAAATAATCACTTACTATATAGCCTTGTACTTTTTTTTTTTCTCAAAGACAGAGCCTCAAGCTATTGCCCTGAGTAGAGTGCTATGGCATCACAGCTCACAGCAGCCTCCAACTCCTGGGCTTAGGCGATTCTCTAAGCCTCCCAAATAGCTGGGACTACAGGTGCCCACCACAACGCCTGGATACTTTTTGGTTGTAGTTGTCCCAGGTTGGATTCGAACCCACCAGCTCTGGTGTCTGTGGCTGGTGCCTTAGCTGCTTGAGCCACAGGCGCTGAGCCTATCCTTGTACTTCTATAGAAAGTAGATTGTTAACCTGCTAGGGGTGCCAGGATATGGTGAACAAGCCACAATCCTCTTGAGAAACAAGCTTTTACACATAGGGATACAGTTCATGTCAACATTTCTTCCCATCCTCATTCTGTAACTGATGCAGTTTTTCTTTCTAATGCATGTTAAATTCAGGCACTGTTCAAAAGTCCCTTTTGGGAACCTAAAAATTGAAATATGCAAAAACCAATATAAGAAATATGCAGTCTATGTTGGCAGGCTTTTGCTCAAAAAGGCAAGACTTAATTTTTTTTTTTTCTTTGAGACAGTCTCATTAAGTCCTCGGTAGACTGCTGGGGTGTCACAGCTGAGAGCAACCTCAAACTTTGGGCTTAAAAGATTCTCTTGCCTCGGCCTCCCAAGTAGCTGGGACTTAAGTTGCCTGCCACACACCCTGCTATTTTTTGGTTGTAGTTGTCATTGTTTAGCAGTCCTGGGCTGGGTTCACACCTGCCAGTCCGTGTATGTGGCTGGCGCCCTAACCTCTAAGCTACAGGTGCCGAGCCTTAAAACAAGATTTTGCCTGAAGAAAAAGTTTTATTGCAAAGATGTTTTTATTTATGAAATCATAGGGAAAACAAGACCATTATTTGCTTTTAAAAAGGAAAGCTTAAAATAACCAATCAAAAGACCTACTTGGATGCAGGCTATGAATGCCAATTTTTGGACATGATAAAAAGTCCCCTTAAGGTGAAGTACTGCTTTTTTGTTCTAAATGCTGGTTTTTAATAAAGTGTAACTGCCAATTCTGATTTTCCTTGAGTTCAAGACAGCCTGCTGCTCAGAAGGAACAAGAAATAAGCAGTAAGTACCCACTCTCATGGTACAGCAAGTTTCTGACCACCAAGAAAGCATTTTATTTTGAGACAGTCTCACTCTGTCTGTTGCCCTAGGTAATGTGCTGAGGCATTATAGCTCACAGCAACCTCCAATTCTTGAGCTCAAGTGAGTCTCTTGCCTCAGCCTCCCAAGTAGTTGGGGCTACAGGCCCTGGCCACAATGCCAAGCTATTTTTAGAGACGGAGTCTTTCTCTAGCTTATCCTGGTCACTAACTCCTGAGTTCAGGCAATCCACCCATCTCGGACTCTCAGATGCTAGGATTACAGGCCATCCACCCATCCCAGCACTAAAAAAGGAAGCATTTTAATTTTCTATTAAGCCCTAAGTGAAATCCAAGCATTAGTGGGACTCTGGGTGCTTTCACCCCTTGTGTTTTGGAAGAGACAATTAGGTGGAGCAATGTTTTTTAACTTAGCTTGTATTAAGTGGTATTTGTCACTAGCACTTTTGCCAGTTATACATTCTACCTGTATTGTTTGCTTTAAGTTTTACTTAAATCTATTGACTTGATATTAAATTCAGTTAAAAAAGGAATTAATATGAACACGGAAACTAGCGGTGGGTCTGGCCCAACACTATGACCAGTTCCTTGGAGGGTGTATTTATTCTTCTAGTCTCAGTGCCCCACTCCATGGGCAAAGAGGTGCAACTCCACTTTTTAATTCTTCCGTTATCCAGCTGTGGCTGTAAAGTCTGCAAGTGGAATATGCCAAAGTAGAACCCAAGCCTGGTAGTTCTGTTTTTCCTCTGACCTTTGGGAGCTCAAGTCCCTACACTGGAATCTTTCAGGGACTCCCTCATGATTCTGGGCCGTGTGGGTATTAGTGAGCGTGTGCTCACACGCGGTTGCACGCCCCCAAACCTTGGAAACTGGGGGCCACGTTCTGTTCTTGAGGATGTTGCATTCATTCACCTGTTGTCTGTCCCTCACCTGCCTCCACAAGGGACAAAGAACCTTATCCACAGACTGCGGAGAGTTGGCAGCGTCTGCAACTAGAGCCCTTGCGCACGGAAGCCTGGAATTTTCTGGCTTCTTCAAAGTTGCGCTAATGTCCGACCCTGCTCACCACACAGTATGCAGCGTCTGTAGCTCTTTTGAGTGCTGCAGATTCTGCCCAGGGAAGGGTCGCCTAAGTAGCTTCTCTAGACTGCTAGCTAAATTTCTGAATTGGGAGCCTCAGAGCACACTGGGAAATGCAATTCAAGTCAATTGGCCTCTTGTACTTTTACTATATTAAGTGTAAAATGGAGAACGCTTTCCCCTACATTTATGTTAGAAATTTATGCAGATGAATAAGAAGATAGACTTAAGATTTTATAACGATTGTGAACTGTAACCAAAATTCCCATGCAAACAGGGCTGTCTTTAGTACTGTTTCCAAAGACTGATATTTTTACGGGATCCTCAAATCTTATTATGTCGGGCCTTGTTGAAGGTAGATGTTAAAACGGAGTCCTTTTACTCTTTGGGTGTTGCCAGTTAAATCACAACCACCCACCAGCTCCACCTACACGTGGCTCCTTAGAAAGCGTGGGAAAGAAGAAAAATGAAAAGGGAAACTGCCAGGACTTAAGATGTCTGCCCAAAGCCCCTCGAAATTCCAGGAAGGGCCTACCCACTTCCAAAATGTCCGGCCGCAGTCCTGACGTCGTTCCACTAGCACCATCAAGCCAAATACCGAGTGCGCTCCAATCAGAACTCAGCCCCCGCCCTTGACTTGCGTCACTTCCGGTGGTGCAGCAGCCATTTTGTCAGTCGGCAGCGGATTCCGCGCGCTGGAGAAGTGCAGTTCCCCCTGGTTACCGACTCGTTGGTTCTCCCTTCGCGCTGCAGGCGCCGTCGAAGAGCGCTCACCAAAGGTGCAGCCGTCCCTCCCTACGGTCCCGCCGCTGCTGTTGCATCCTCCCTGAAGTGCTGCGTTCTTTTCCTTCCCTGCCACCTGACAGGCGCCTTCAGCGCCCGCCGTCCGCGATGTCAAGCGAGGAAAGCTACCGGGCCATCCTACGCTACCTGACAAACGAGAGCGAGCCATACGCCCCGGGCACCGAGGGCAATGTCAAGCGTAAAATCCGCAAGGCTGCCGCTTGCTACGTGGTGCGTGGTGGGACTTTGTATTATCAGCGGCGGCAGCGGCACCGCAAGACCTTCGCGGAGCTAGAGGTGGTGTTGCAGCCGGAGCGGCGCCGGGACCTCATCGAGGCGGCGCACCTGGGTCCGGGTGGCACTCACCACACCCGGCATCAGACCTGGCACGACTTGTCCAAGACGTACTGGTGGCGAGGTACGACCTGGCCGGCGGCGAGGGGGCGGGCCGGCGGTTTGTTGCCCGGGCAAGGCTCGGTGGTGGCGCCTGTTTGCGCAGCGGGGAATTCGAGGGTTCCAGACTCCCCTCGCCCGGCCAGCCCGCGCTAGACGGCGGAGCGGCTGCCAGGTGGAGTCGGGAGGCGGGTGGGGGACGTGAAGCGAGCCGCACACCCCACAGGAAGGAGGCCGGGCAAGCGAGGGGCGGGCCCTGGCCCTGGGTGGGGCCTAGGGGGTTTCCCCGGGGGCCGGGCCGGCGGTGGGGAGAGGCGCCTGCCTGGGCTGTGGAGGGCACGCCCCCTTAGGCGGGCTCTGAGGCTGCGGCTGGGTGTCCTGAGGAAGCTTCTAGCGGGCGGCTTGGTGGCGCAGCTTATTTATCCTGACGGTAGGGGGAGGGACAGTTCTACAAAGCCAGCCAGCCTCCCATAACCCTAGTGTTCAGCTCGGGATACTCGCAGGTTTGAGGTTCTCTGGTCCCCTTCGTCTGTGTCCGTTTTCTTGGACTAGAAGAGTACAATTACCTGTAGAAGGGATCAGGAGTGGTCGTAGGAACAGTTGTCTTGCACCTAGTTTTTAGAGCAAGAATTAAATGTAAAGGATATCCCTCTTAATTCTAAATGTTTTAATATTCTTTTCCCTGAAAGCGCTTTGGGAGCTGTGAAGCGCTGTATGTCCCTGGAAGAGACATTGTTTACTGTGACTTATTTTTTGTAACGAAATAAGCTCTTGACCGGGCGCGGTGACTCACGCCTGTAATCCTAGCACTCTAGAAGGCCGAGAACAGAGGATCTCTTGAGCTCAGCAGTTCAACAGCAGCCTGAGCTGCTCTATTTTTCTCTATTAAAAAAAAAAAGGGAGGGGGGAGAAAGAAAAATAAGCTGGGCGTTGTGGCGTTCGCCTATAGTCCCAGCTGCTCGGGAGGCTGAGGCAGGAGGATTGCTTGAGTTTAAGGTTGCTGTGGACGAGGCTGAAACCAGGGCACTCTAACTTGGGTGACAGAGTGAGATTATGTCGTCGTCGTCTTTTTTTTTTTTTTTTTTAAAGAAACAGTCTCACTTTATTGCCCTTGGTAGAGTGCTGCGATGTCACAGCTCACAGCAACCTCCAGCTCCTGGGCTCAAGCGATTCTACTGATCCCACCTCTCAAGTAGCTGGGACTACAGGCTCCCGCCACAACGCCCGGCTATTTCTTGGTTGCAGCCGTCATTGTTGTTTGGCTGGCGTGGGCTGGATTGGAACCTGCCAGCTCAGGTGTTTGTGACTGGTGCCTTAGCCGCTTGAGCCACAGGGCGTCAACTCTGAGACTCTGTCTTTAAAAAAAAAAAAAAAAGGCAAGCTAACTTGAAGTAGCACAAGGAACTTAAAAAAAAATATATATATATATATATATGAATATATACACACACACACACACACACATATATATATATATATATATATATATTAAACTCCCCTAAAAAAATGAAAATAAAAAGGATTAGGGTGGCACCTGTGGTTCAGTGGGTAGGGCGCCAGCCCCGTATACCCAGGATGGTGGGTTCAAACCCGGCCCCGGCCAAACTGCAGCAAAAAGTAGCCAGGCGTTGTGGCGGGTACCTGTAGTCCCAGCTACTTGGGAGGCTGAGGCAAGAGAATCGCCTAAGCCCAGGAGTTGGAGGTTGCTGTGAGCTGTGACGTCATAGCACTCTACCAAGTGAGACTGCCTCTACAAAAAAAAAAAAAAAAAAAAAATTAAAAGAAAAAAAGAAAGGAAAAGGATTAAAACAGCTAAAATGTGATAGATTAAGTTAGGTGCCTGCAGAAGTTGCTGGTCTAAGAGCTGATTTTTATTTGGTCCATGGAGATAAATTGATGCTGCTGTTACTTAATCCAGAAGATGTAGTCTCTAGAAAATCGGACAATAACTGGGTTTACATAAAAATAACTTGTGATGTCTTTGACAAAAACAAAATACATGGAGCTCAAAAAAAAAAAAGCCACTGAGCAAAACATGATCATTGTATTCAGCAATAACCAGGGAGAAAGGTTATTAAACAGATGGCAGGAGCAAATTGTTCAATTGATAAACACACTTGTAGAGTGTTGGGGATGCTTTTGCATCCCAGGGGATGTTGACTATATATGAAGACAATTTTGATTGTCCAATTAAGATAATCACTTAAGCCCAAGAGGTTGAGGTTGCTGTGAGCTGTGACGCCATGGGGTTGTGTCTCAAGAAACAGAAAAAAAAAAAAAAAGAAAAGAAACTAAAGAGTCTCTGTCCAGGTTTCATAGCTAATTTACTTTAAAAACTTAATTTAGCCTCTTAACAATTTCATAATACTTAACCTTTGAACTCTGAACACTTGTTTACTACAAATTTAGAAATTAGGATACAATGTTGCATGTGTTCCCTTACCTAAAGTTGCTTGGTTCCTCTGAAAGTAGAGTTGAGTTTGATGTTCACTACTCATAATCCTCTATGGAGTAATTATTATGAATACTTTTTTATTATGTAAAATGGAGATACATAAAACTCTGTAGGTCATAGTGAATTGACTAAAGTATAATTTATCTCTTCTGTTATAAAGTGAACTTAAGAAGATAATAATGAAAGGAATGATGAAATACAAAACATTCACTGAAAAAAAAAAATTAGCCAAGCCTAGTTGCATATGTAATTCAGGAGGCTGAGGCAGGAGAATCAGTTTAGCCTTGGAGTTTGAGACCAACATGGACAACAGAGACTCCATCTCTACCAAAAAATTTGAAAAATTATCCAGGTGTGATGGTGCAGTCCTGTAGTCCCAACTATGAGCTTTTTTTTTTTTTGCAGTTTTTAGCCAGAGCTGGGCTTAAACCCGCCATCTCCGGCATATGGGGCTGGCGCCTTACCACTTTGAGCCACAGGTGCCACCCCCAACTATGAGCTTTGATTGTGCCACTTCAGTCTAGCCTGTGACAACAGTGAGACCCTGTCTCCCCCCCCAAAAAAAAAAAAAAAAATTGTGAGGTGGTTTATTGAGCACCATAGTCTCAGAACAAAGAGAAATAAATTACCTTACTGGGTAGTCCTCTAATAAAAGAACTTGAGGAATAGTTTGAGCAGGGTTTTTCAACCAAACCAGGATTGACAGTTTGGGCCAGATTCTTTGTTGTGAGAGGCTGTCCTGTGTATTGTGGTATTTTTAGGAGCATCCCTAACCCAACTAGATGCCAGTATCACAACCCTAACCTCCAGAGTTTTTCTTGTTGTTGTTATTTTGTTTTGTTTTTGAGACAGTCTCACTTTGTTGTCCTCAGGAGAGTGCTGTGGCATCATAGCTTACAGCAACCTCCAACTCTTGGGCTTAAGCGATTTCTCTTGCTTCAGTCTCCCAAGTAACTGGGACTACAGGCACCCTCCACAATGCCTGGCTATTTTTTAGAGATGGGGTCTTGCTCCTGCTCAGGCTGGTCTTGAACTCGTGAGCTCAGGCAGTCCACCTACCTCGGCCTCCCAAGTGCTGGGATTACAGGTGTGAGCCATCTTGCCTGGTCCTGGCTCCTTAGTTTCTAATCTAAAAACACCTTCACAAATCATTTGGAAAAATGAGTCTAGCAGTAAACATAATTAACCACACACACCCCTCCCAATTCTTGAAGCCAATCATTTTCAAGAAAAGATGAAATAGCACCTGTTACTGAAGACAATAAAACCTGAACCTGATATTTGAGAGCCTTGGTTCTGGAGCAGTTTTCTGGCTTGGACTGATTTAGTCTCTTCCTCCAGAATCTTCATTAGTGAATTTAAGCGAGTATGTGTTAACATTATCTTCTCTTTCAGCTCTGCAATCTTTTCTGGTAGGGGTACATTGTGAATATCCATCTCAGATACATTTATTATGGCTTTTGTTTTTAAGAGATAGCACACCATTTTGTCACTGGAAAGATAGCTAGGCCAGCATGGGTAGAATATAGATAGAAACCAATGGGAATTCCACAGGGACTACAGAATAAAAGGTTCTAAGTGCTGCCTTTGAGTGAACCTTCAATGCCAACTAGGAAGGGCTCTTCCAAAAGGACATTATTTGTGACTCTGGAGAAGACCACGGCCCCAAGGGGCAGCGACAGGTCCCAGGCGAGGTGCACAGAATCTGCAAGCACCGTGTGGCACTGCTTACACTGGAATACAGTGCATCTCTTGGGCTCCAGCCACCAGGGCAGCTGTGGGAGGGCTCAACTCCTCAGCCTCCAGCGTTGCGGGGCTGAGAGGCAAGGAGGCTTGGCTAATTTTTTGTAGAGACAAGGTCTTACTGATGTTGCATGGGTTGGTCTCATGCTTCTGATGTCAAGCAGTCCTCCCGCCTCAGCCTCCCAAAGTGGTAGCATTACAGGCATGAGCCACCACCCTGGACCCAGTGAGCATTAACAAACACATAGCAGCTACTGTGTGTTAAACATTGTTCAGAGTGCTTTATAAATATTAACATTTAATCTTTGTAATAGCCCTATGAGATAAATAATGTATCTTTATTTTACAGTTGATCACAGATAGAGATGAGAGGTTCAGTGAGTTGGCCACCGTCATAGAATACACAGGTCACTTTCTGCATAAATAATTTCAACCTCAGGTGGTCCCTATGGCTCAATATGATGTAGGGCGTCAGCCCCATGTACCAAGGGTGGACGGTTCAAACCCAGCCCTGGCCAAACTGCAACAAAAAAATAGCCAGTCGTTGTAGTGGGTACCTGTGGTCCCAGCTACTCAAGAGACTCAGGCAAGAGAATCACCTAAGCCCAGGAGTTGGAGGTTGCTGTGATGTGATGTGATGTCACAGCACTCTACAGAGGGCAACAAAGTGAGACTCTGTCTCTTAAAAAAAAAAAATAATAATTTCAACCTCTTGCAGTATTTCCCCACACTTAAAATAGTAAATTAACTATTTACTTATTAGTATCTTTAGCATGGTTAACTTGAGTCCTTCACAACTCTGGGTGAACTAAGGAGGTCTGAGTTTCTGGATCCTTGAAGATAGATTTAAGATGATCCCAACAAAACACTAACTCTTGGTGATCAAGCGGCCAACGCACCAGCCACATACACCTGAGCTGGTGGTTGAAATTCAGCCTGGGTCCGCCAAACAACAATGACTGCTGCAACCAGAAAGTAGCTGGGCATTGTGGCAGGCGCCTATAGTCTCAGCTACTTGGGAGGCGGAGGCAGGAGAATTGCTTGAACCCATGAGTTGGAGGTTGCTGTGAGCTGTGATGCTACGACACTCTATCCAGGGTGATAGCGCTTGAGGCTCTATCTCAAAAAACAAACAAAAAACAATAACTCTTGAGTAATAAGTTATAAACCATAATATGACACGGTGACTTTTGAGACAATTGATATTGTTCATTTATATTATTTTTTCTGCAATTTTTATTTATTTTTCATCTTTTTTTTTTTTTTTTTTTGAGACAAGTCTCACTTTCTTGCCCTCAGTAGAGTGCCATGGCGTCACAGCTCACAGCAACCACCAGCTCTTGGACTTAGGTGATTCTCTTGCCTCAGCCTCCTGAGTATCTGGGACTACAGCTGCCTGCCACAAGGCCTGGCTATTATCTCTGTTGCAGTTTGGCTGGGGCTGGGTTTGAACCCGCCACCCTCGGTATATGGGACCGGTGCTCTACGCACTGAGCCACAGTTGCCACCCTATTTTTCATCTTTATTCAAATGCTTTCCATGTCATTTCTCCAATACCATTTGAACTGAGCCAGTTAATACTTCAATCAAACTTCTATTGTATGCAAAGTATACTTAATGTGTAGAATCACAGAATGTACAGAAATATATCCAAAAGGCCAGGTGAAAAGGGCCTGTAACTCAAGCACTTTGGAAGGCTGAGAGGCAAGAGGATCACTTGAGGCCAGGAGTTCGAGACCAGCCTGGGCAGTTTATTTAGCAAGACTCCATTTCTACAAAAATAAAAACAAATTAACAAGGGATGATGTTGTATGTCTGTGATCCTAACTACTTTGGAGGCTGGAATGGGAGGATTACTTGAGCCTATGATTGTGCCACTGCACTCCAGCCTAGGCAACAAAGCAAGACTCACACCCTTAACAAAAAAAAAAAAAAAAGAAGATACATCCATGATTGATTAAGTAAGACTGCTTCGTCTTGTCCTTATGGAAATATCTGTAGCAGTACTCCTTATTTTAAATACACTCAGTATTACATATAATACTTAAATAGGCCATATGTGGTGGCTTATGTGTATAATGCTAGCACTCTGGGAAGCTAAGGCAGGAGGATCACTTAAGGTCAGGAATTTGAGACCATCCTGAGCAAAAGCTAGACCAATATCTCTACAAAAAAACAAAAGAAGTGATTAGCCAGGCACTGTGGTTTGTGCCTGTAGTCCTACCTACTCAGGAAGCTGAGTCAGGAGGATCACTTGATTCCAGGTGTTGGAGGTTTTAGTGAGCTGTGACACCACTGCACTCTACCCAGGGGGAAAGAGTGAGATTCTGTATCCAAAAAAAAGAAATATATTTAAGTATATACAGTAGAACCTCTGTGAGTTGACCGCCCTAGGGAGTGTAACAGATTGATCAGCGTACAGCAATGGTCACCATAAGGAACTTGTTCTGTACTGATACGTACTACTTGTGGTGCTTGTCTGGTCTGTGAACATTAGGTCCACTTAAGGAGGTGATCAACTGTGAAGTTCTACTATATGAATTTATTCAATTCACCTCCCTCTCACATACCCATTTTTTTCTATTGTGATAAAATGTACAAACAAAATTTACCATTTCAAGCATACGTTTCAGTGGCATTAAGTACACTCACATTGTGGTGCAATCATTACCACTATTCATCTGCAGAAATGTATGATTCTAACCCATTTACTCTTTTTTTTTTTTTTTTTTTGAGACAGTCTCACTTTGTCGCCCTCGGTAGAATGCCATGGCGTCACAGCTCACAGCATCTTGGGCTTAAGCAATCCTCTTGCCTCAGCCTCCCAAGTAGCTGGGACTAAAGGCACCTGCCGCAATGCCCGGCTATTTTTTATTGCAGTTTGGCTGGGGCTGGGTTTGGAAACCCCTGCCCCCTCGGTATATGGGGCCTGTGCCTTACTCACTGAGCCACAGGCACCACCCATACTCTCTTCTCTTTCTTACTTTGTTTTATGAGTCAGAGTCTCACTTTATCACAGCTCACAGCAACCTCAAACTCCTGGGCTTAGGCAGTTTTCTTGCCTCAGTCTCCCGAGTGGCTGGGATTACAGGTGCCCGCCACAACGCCCGGCTATTTTTTGTTGCAGTTTGGCCGGAGCTGGATTTAAACCCTCCACTCTCAGTATATGGGGCCAGTACCCTACCCACTGAGCCACAGGTGGTGCCCTCTTTTTTTTTTTTTTTTTAAATTGGGACAGTGTCTCACTTTGTCACCCTCAGTAGAGTCCTGTGACATCATAGTTCACAGCAACCTCATACTCTTCGGCTCAAGTGATATCTCTTGCCTCAGCCTCTCCAGTAGGTGGGACTATAGCTGCCTGCCACAAAGCCCAGCTATTATTTATTTATTTTTTTTAAGAGTCAAGAGTCTTGAATCTTGTTCAGGCTGGTTTGAACTCCTGAGCTCAAGCAATCTACCCACCTCGGCCTCCCAGAGTGTTAACCCATTTGCTCTTAAGTGAATATGAAATATGTATCCATCCTATCTTATTATTAGTTTTTTTAAGCCTGTTACTATACCTCATACAGAAATAGGTTTATTGACTTTAACATTTTCAGACATACTTCAATTGGTTTCTAAATCTATGCACATGTAAATGCTTTATTGATAAAAGTTATATTTAATCCTGATCCATGATTTATTCCTTCAGAAAGTCTTCTGTGAACCAATCAATTTGTCAAATTCCTATTTTAGACAGGTTTCTTTATTGTAGAATCCAAGTTTCTAATATGATAATGACCATTGTACATACCTAACATTTATTGTTTTGTTTTGTTTTTTTTTTTTTTTTTGAGGCGGAGTCTTACTCTGTTGTGCCATAGTGCCGGCCTAGCTCACAGTAACCTCAGATCTGGTCTCAAGTGATCCTCCTGCCTCAGCTTACCAAGTTGATGGGAGTTGGGACTACATGTGCCTACCTCAACACCTAACTAGTTTTTCTATTTTTAGGAGAAACGGGATCTCACTCTTGCTCCGGTTGGCCTCAAACTCCTAAGATCAAACAATCCTCCTGCCTTGGCCTCCCAGAGTATTAGGATTACAGGAGTGAGCCCAGTGCACCAGGCCTAAAATTAAATTTTTTTTTTTTTTTTTAGACAGAGTTTGATTTTGTTGCCCTCTGCAGAGTTTCATGGTGTCACAGCTCACAGCAACCTCAAACTGTTAGGCTGAAGCAATTCTCTTGCCTCAGCCTCCTGAGTAGCTGGGACTATAGGTACCTCCCACAACGCCTGGCTATTTTTTTAGAGACGAGATCTCACTCTGGCTCAGGCTGGTCTCAAACCTGTGAGCTCAGGCAGTCCACCCACCTCGGCCTCCCAGAGTGCTAGGATAACAGGTGTGAGCCACTGTGCCTGGCTAAAATTTAATTTTTTAAATTTACTGAGTATATACCTTAAGTGTGGAACATAAACAGTTTGGGAATTTTACTTGAATACTTTGTGAAGATTGAAACTTCACCAAGTTTCAGTATAATGTGTGTATGAAAAACTTGGTATAATTTGACATCTTAAAACTTTGCAGGGGGCGGTGCCTGTGGCTCAGTGAGTAGGGCGCCGGCCCCATATACCGAGAGTGGTGGGTTCAAACCTGGCCCCAGCCAAACTACAACAAAAAAATAGCCAGGCGTTGTGGCGGCGGGCATTTGGAGTACAAGCTGCTCGGGAGGCTGAGGCAAGAGAATCACCTAAGCCTAAGAGCTGGAGGTTGCTTTGAGCTGTGATGTGGCGGCACTCTACCAAGGGTGACAAAGTGAGACTCTATCTCTAAAAAAAAAAAAAAAAAACTTTTTGCAGGAATAATATACGTCTGTATCATTTTAGCTAGTAGTGAACCTTTTCATTTGTGTTTATTTGGAGGTGGTGGGGGGAAAAGTTTTTGTGATGGGTATGTTTTCTGTCCAAACACATTCCTGGATACCTAAACATGCAGAAAATCACATAGCTTCTGGAGGGCTAGTGCTTCCATTTTACTAGATGTGACAAGTTACATACCTCTTAGGGCTTAGTTTTTTTCTTCTATACAATGGGAAGTAATTCTTCTTGCATTACAAGGATGATACAAACAAAAGATACTATTTTATTTCATTTGACAGGATTTCACTGTGTCACCCAGGGTGGAATGCAGTGGTCATAGCTCACTGCAACTTCCAATATCTGCCTCAGTCTCCCAAGTAGCTAGGACTACAGGTACACACAACCATGTCCAGCTAATTTTTTAATACTTTTTTTTTTTTTTTTTTTTTTTTTCTTTTCAGTTTTTGGCTGAGGCTGGGTTTGAACCTACCACATCTGGAATATGGGGCTGGCACCCTACTCCTTGATCCACAGGCGTCGCCCTAATTTTTTAATATTTTCTAGAGGCCAGGCGCGGTGACCCAGGTCTGTAATTCTAGCACTCTGGGAGGCCAAAGTGGGTGGATTGCTTGAGTTCACGAGTTTGAGACCAGCCTGAGCAAAAAGCAAGACCCCATCTCTACTAAAAATAGAAAAACTGAGGCAAGAGGATCTCTTGAACCCAAGAGTTGCAGGTTGTTGTGAGCTATGATGCTACCACATTCTACCCAGGCTGACAGCTTGAGAGTCTGTCTCAAAAAAAAAAAAAAAAAAGAAAAAAATGTTTTGTAGAGATAAGGTCTTTTGCTGTGTTGCCAGGCTAGTCTGCAAATGCTGGCCTCAAACAATCTTCTACCTTAGCCTCCCAGAATGCTGAAATTACAGTCATGAGCCACCATACCTAGCCAAAAGGTCTCAAAGTCTGATTACAAGTTTTTTTTATAGTTTTCTTCCATGCTACAGATTGACTTCATCTTTTTTCATCTGCAACTCAAGTTAAAGGACAGCATCTATCTGGGACATGTTGTTTTTTGGGAGAAGAGACAAAGATTATAGAACCTTTTTCTTTTTCTTTTTTCTTTTTAGAGGCAGAATCTCACTTTATCGCTCTCCATAGGGAGATAAAGTCATGATAGGGACACAGTTTATTGAGGAAAAGAAAGATAGGTTTACAGAGTGAGAACAAGATAAAGGCTTACAGAGCAAGATATGTTTACTGTAGACAGTGAATGGGCCTCCATTGCCAGGGCAAGTAGACAGAGAGGCCCAGAGAACCTCTTAAGACTTCCGTTCAGGCCGGGTGCAGTATCTCACACCTGCAATCCTAGCACTCTGGGAGGATGGGTGGATTGCCTGAGCTCATGAGCTCAAGACTGGCTTGAGCAAGAGCAAGACTTCATCTCTAAAAAATAGCCGGGAGAGGCAGCGCCTATGGCTCAAATGGGTAGGGCACTGGCCCCTTATGCCAGAGGTGGCGGGTTCAAACCCAGCCCCGGGCAAAAACTGCAGAAAAAAGAAAAAGGCCGGGTGTTGTGGCGAGTGCCTGTAGTCCCAGCTACTTGGGAGGCTGAGGCAAGAGAATTGCCTAAGCCCAAGAGCTGGAGGTTGCTGTGATGCCCCAGCACTCTACCAAGGGCAACAAAGTAAGACTCTGTCTCAAAAATAAAACAAAAAACAGGTGGGTTGGAACCCGCCTGGGCCTGCCAAACAACCATGACAACAACAACAAAAAAGACTTCTGTGGCGAACACCATATCGTATTCCATTGGCCAAAGCAAATTGCATGGTGAAGCCTGGCATCAGTAGGGAGGTGAAGTATTCGCTTGAGCCATGTTAAATTATTGTTTATGTAGGTCAAAAATAGTTGAATATGCAGTTTCATATGGTTTCTATTGCATGAATACTTGGCAACTCATGGAAAAATGTTGGGGGATATATTATCATCTTATAGTGGGGAAATGAATAACTGGGAAGAAAAATCAGAACAGTCTTGAGTGTAGAAACAAACCATCATATAATTGATAACCTTATATGTTTGAAAAAATATATCTTAGTTTCTAAAGAACTCTATATTACAGGACATAATTATGTCTGCACATAGATACTTGAACATACATTAATGTGTATAGACTAAATGCTATAATCTTCAATTTTCTTTTTTTTTTGTTGACATTAAGATGCTATATTCTTGAACATATTATATTTAACTTTATAATTTTAGAACAGTATTATATTTGACTTGATAATTTTTATTTTACTGTAGGAATATTAAAACAAGTCAAAGATTATATTAAACAATGTAGCAAATGCCAGGAGAAACTAGATCGTTCCCGTCCAATATCAGATGCTTCAGAAATGTTGGAAGAATTGGGACTAGACCTTGAATCTGGAGAAGAAAGTAATGAGTCAGAAGATGACCTGAGCAACTTTACTTCACCTTCAACTACAGCCTCCAAACCTTCAAAAAAGAAGCCAGTATCCAAACATGAACTTGTATTTGTAAGTCGTACTTTCTATTCAGCTTTACCATTTGCCTACTAGTGTACTAGTATTTGCAGTCTTGGTGACTTTTATTTTTCTCAAGCTGCTAAGACTGCTTGACTATTTGCACTGACATTGAAGATTTGAGCAAATCTATGCTTATTGAATAAGGTAAAATGTGTAGTGTAGTGTGTTGTTACATACATAAGCTATACTGTCTCTTTATCATGAATATTCCTGTTACTTCTTTTCTTCAGAATGAACTTAGTTACCTGTTGATTTATTGTTAATTATTTCTCCTCCCTTTTTTTTTTTTTTTTGTAATGATATATTGGTACAGGTAAGCAGAATACATTTCTGGAAGCAGTCTCTAGATCATGCTGCAAGGTAAAGTTAATCTGGCTAAGTTTGTTTTTGCCTACTTTAGATTCATACATCATCAAATTTTTGACCAGTTAAGCATAGACAGTCATAAGTGAGATAAGGTTTTCATTAGACCAAGTAGAGTGACCATAGTGGAAAATGGTGAGGACAGCATACCTTTTTATTTAAATACATATGTAACAAAGAATATGAGAATATTTCTTCATCTTTATTAAAAGGGGATAGGTAATATGTCTTACTTCAGAGTTTATTAAGTGTAAAAAATAGTTGGTATATATAATACAATTCTTGATCTCAAACTTCTTTTGCTAGGTTGACACCAAAGGAGTGGTAAAACGTTCTTCTCCAAAACATTGTCAGGCTGTCTTAAAACAGCTGAATGAACAGAGACTTTCCAACCAATTCTGTGATGTTACTTTGTTAATTGAAGGAGAAGAGTACAAAGCCCATAAATCTGTTTTGTCAGCTAATAGTGAATATTTTCGAGATCTTTTTATTGAGAAGGGGGCTGTTTCCAGTCATGAGGCTGTGGTGGATCTTTCTGGTAAGAATTTTCTATTACTCTTACTTTTTGTTTGTGGCTACATTCTAGAAAGGCTGGGGGTTAGGGTGTCTTCCAAAGTCAGAATTTACGCTCAAGTAGGAGAAACCCACTTACGAACTGAAAAGATTTTTTAAGTAAGACTTCCATGGTAGAGTTATAGAAAAAATTATTTCCTATCAATTATTTCTTAAGTATACAGTTACAGCGGAAGAATTTCTGGGATTTAAACTGTTGGAAACAATTTGAGAGAAATCCACAACTACATCAGTGTTATGACACTGAACAAATAAGATATTTAAAAATTGTTTAAGCCAGGTGCAGTGGCCCATTTCTGTAGTCCCAGCTACTTGGGAGGCTGAGACAGGAGGATCTCTTGAAGTCCGGAATTTTAGGCTCTCGTATGTAGTGATTGTATCTGGGGAACATAATGAGACCCTATATCTAAAAATTTGAAAAAAAAATTGTTTATATCTTTTTTTTTTTTTTTTTTTATAGTTGAACTTCCTTTATGGAGAATACTAACCATCATTTGTATTAGTTCTGACAAATATATTTAAGTTGCAATGCTTAGAGTAAATGTGTTCAAAAAAAGATGTTGCATACTGAAGAATAGGTTCTTCACTAGCCAG